>JAQFZM010001317.1:0-19304 GCA_034695785.1 Galumna obvia | reverse complement strand
TCAGAAACCAAAAGAGATACAGCATTTTAACCTTCTTCAATGGATTCAGCATGGTCGAATTAATCAGAAAACATGTAAAATGTCTCACAATATCGGTTTTATCTTTTCGACTTTGACGCCCTCTAGCAGAAAAACTAGCCGTGGAATCGAAAAACTTCTCATTGAAACCCTGCTCAGGGTCACCCTCTCTATCCATTTCTGCAATAATCTCGGAGGGTACATCTCGGGGGCCAAATTTCCATTAAGCCTATTATTCTCCTTTAGTGACTATAATGTGAAGAAACACATCAATTCTGCTCATATAAAACATTATTTGAATGAGTAAGGAAAGTATTTATTAACAAAAAATATGATAAACTAAATGATTTTTTGATAACAATATAAGTCAAATTGGATAAATAAAATATATAAACCCCAAGGGATTTATCGAGATAAATTATATGATATGACTTTTTTGAATCTAGCAATTGTTAACACATTGTTAGTGTATGTATTTGCTAAGTTAGAATAATTAAATAATTGAGCCCTTGTTCCTAAAAGAGCATCACTGTTCTAACTAAGGACCCAAAGGGAGTCCCGAATCCCGCTGGAGTCCCGTAAATTCCCACTCCCGTGACGTCAACGGGAGGGATTGGAAGTGAATCTTATTTCAACGGGAGGGAGTGGGAGTCCCGTCAGGTTTGACGGAAGTGACGGGACTCCCACTCCCTCCCATAAAATATTTTTCATTAAATAAAGAATAAGTTTTTAAAAAAATATAATAAATTCGAGGCATAAGAATTGTAATTTCTGTACAAAATGTGTGTTTATTTATCCTAAAGTGATTTATTTACCACCAGAGAGTTTATGGCACAAAATATATACCTTTATTTTAATTTTAAAATCAATTTCTTTCAGATTTTTATTGACGTCACGGGAGTGGCGGGAGTGACGGAAGGGAACAGGAGGGAGTGAAAATTTTGGTCACGGGTTTGGGGGAGAGTGAAAAATATTGATCCGGGAACGGGAGTGAAAATTTTAGTCAATTTAGGTCCTTAGTTCTAACAAGTTGTAAGTAAAGTCATATCAATGATATGAATCATATGATATCATATGAGTTCTCAGCTTTTAATAAAAAGTGTAAACAATAAGATTTAATCGCAAATCATTTTTATTATTATTTAATATTTTTAAGTAAAAATTGGAAATTAAATGTAAATGTATTGAAAAGAATCTAAAATCAATTATTAATTATTGGAAATCAAATTGTTTTTTAAAATATAACTGCAATTATTGTCGACAAAACTCACTCCTTATCTGTTTTTAGCCGACAATCCCTCGAATGAACTGAATTTCAGTAAAAATTAATAAATGAAATCAATTATTAGTCGAAGAGTTTGCGATCGCTTTTAAAAAACAGATTTCCGATAGAATTGATTCAATTTCTGTTAATAAAATCGGATATTAATTAAAGATTTCTTTGAATTTAAATCAAATTTCGTTTTTAATGATAAGTTTGCGATAAAATAAATTTGTGCCATAAATTACTTTTATTATACAATAATAATTATAACTGCTCTCTAATTATATAATTACTAGTAAAAGAGCAAGGCACTTTTGAAAATATAATAATTCTAAACTTGTAAACAACAACGATATTGTGGTCTAGTATTCTGTGCTTTTGGTATTTTTAACAAACATTTTTCAAATGAAATTTAAGGTTATTCTGTGCTATAAAAAGTACTGATTGTTTCCACACAAAAAAACTTTGTCTACATTTTAATGTTGAAGATTAGAGGAACAGCTTTTTATTAAAATTCCCGACAAAATTATGAAAAAATATCAAATAAAAGTTAATTTATTAAATAAGACATTTAATACTAAAAAGAATAATATTTTGGGAAATGTTTTAAGTTTGGAAAAGAATTCATATTTATGTTAACATAAGAGTCAATATTTCATAATTACTAAATAATCATAAAATAGTCCAATAAATTATTAGTATTACTTACATAAACTTTCAAAAATGAAGTGCAACTTATTATCTATTTATGTGATGTAATATACAATATGATAATTACAGTGATGATCAAGGACAATTTTCCAAAGGAGGTGTGTATTCTTTAACATTACGACAGGTGAGTTACAAAGGGGGTATATAGCCCTATATCCCCGGTGACCATCAATGTTCACACATTTTGTTTCTAATGAAAGAATTTGTAAAAATATATGTAATATACTGTCGAGGAAATAACTATGGGTATATGGTTAAACCTTGGTTATTTTTGAATGGCTCAACAGCTTTTCATTCTATTTTCAATAAAATAATCTAGAATAAATGCATATTATATAAAACTAATAATAACAAAATTGTATCAAGATTAAGTTACTTTTATCTAAGAAGTTCCAAATTTGGAAAAAAATTAGTTTAATTTTATATTAATTTTACAGATGTGATCCCCAGCAGTAACTTTATTCTTGATTTGATCAAAATGTGTCAAGCAAAAAAGTTGTTTCACTTACTATATTCTATTGAAATATCACAAAATATTTGGATTAACTAAAAGTGTAATTTTAAGTAGGGTACTACTGTGGGTCTTTGTGTTCAAAACCCTAAATTTTGAACTAGCAAGATCTCTTTATTTGTAAACCGATTTTAATGATCTTGGTATCATTTTAAACAATTATACTTTGTTTATTATAATCACATAAAATATTTGATAGATTATAACTTTTTTATTTATTATTTCATGAAAATTTTAGTTTTTGTTCAGGATCAATAAAAAATGTAACTTGGTACAAAATCTTTCAAACTTATTTCCTATAACGTGCATTTATTCTAGATTATTTTAGTGAAAACAGATTGAAAATCCGTTAAACCATTCAAAAATAATCAAGGTTCAACCATGTACCAATAGTTATTTGCTTGACTGTATATAATAAGGGTTATCTCATTCAGAAATCTCATTTAAAGATGATAATTTGTCAAAATTCCCACTTCCATTCCATATGTGTTTGGAACTTATTTTAAGACTAATACAATCTACCTGAACATTAGCAGAAAATCAACTAACTAGTTATAACTAAAGTTTACTTTCTATTTAAGCCTAATTTATAGGAAGTGAAACAAAATGGTAAAACAAAACTGAAAAGTTGGTCACTCTATAGAAGTGATACCTCAATAGAAATGCAGAGAAAATAGTGTTTTGAGTGCTTTTTGGGACTCGTAGTGACAGAAGAGACAACAGGTTTGCTGTGAGAGTGAGCCAATAGTGAGCCAATTGTGAGCCAATAGTGAGCTCCTATACGTCTGACAGTATTAAACTGTGCCTTCAATTCCCTGATTTGAAGCTCTGCTCTCAAAATGGCTTCGACTGCGAACAGCCATATCGTTGTCCTACTGTTTCTGTAATGTCTCTAATGTTTGAACATTTTATCATTTGATCAGTAGGTCATCCAAACTGTGATTCAACGGTAAGTCATACTCTCTCTACCAAATAAACTGACATTAGTTGACCCTCAATCTAATCATAGTTGTTTGATCCTTGCTCATTCTAATCCCATTCTTATTCAATGCAATGAATTATAGCTAAAATACTTATTCAGGTATTGATACCGGAATTTATGAATATTTGTGACACTATTTTGTGCACAAAAATATCACATTTTAATCCAAATTAGACTTAAGTTGAGATTATCTCAAATCAATTGAATTTGAAGGCAATCGAAGCAAAAGTTATATAATAAGTAAAGCTATGCATAAGTGAGTAAATGGCGACCATTCCTACCATTCATACAATTCATACCATTTGTATCACTCCTTCACTATTCAGTACTTCAATACTATTAAAGCTTTTCTTATTATTTATTTATTTTTATTTTTTAGTTTTCAATTGTTTTTCATATTTTCTTATCAGAGAAATGGAGTTCCAGTGAATGCAATTGTTTTACATAAATCTTTTCAAAGATAGTGAGGGATAGAGTCGGCCAAAGTGTAGGCCAACACCAGTTATAGCGATAGAGCCCTTCCATCCATAGAGTGTCGCCATTCTATGGAATAGATGTGATTAGAATCATATGAATTGATTGTCGATATATTTTGATTTGTAATTAGAAGAAGCCCTCAATATATGGTTAATGAGATGTTTGTCTGCGGTCTCTGTTGTCTCTGTCTCTGTGTGTCTGTTATTCCCCTTTTATATAATATTACGAAATATTCTTTTGAAGTGCAGTTTTGACGAACAACTTTAGAGTACAGTTAACGTAGAGTTATATCTCTTCATATATGAGTAGAGCGATGGCATAATTAAAGGCTGTTCTCTTGTGCTGTTCTCGTATTCTTTTCAACTGCTGTTCATTCTATTGAACATATTTCTAGTTGGCATTAGCGCACTCTCTCACCCTCTCTCTCTCTCCCTCTGCCTTTGGCTGAGCTCTTCCAGTATAACAACAACTAAATCGATGAAATCATATTATATTACATTTAATTAATAATTAATTAAAATTTTTGGTTAAATGTTTGCCTATAAAATCACAAAAAATGTTTTGTGAGGACTAAACAAAATGATTGATTTGTGGACTTAGAAGTGGTTAGAGTTGTCGTCATTTGTTCCTAATTTGAATTTAGTCGACAATCGGTTGACACCAAAATAAGGGCAAATAATACCTCAAAAAGACTTCCTATCGATTGCTTTCTTATTGTTTAATATTTTATTGAATTGTTTTTAATATTAATATAAATTTATTTGAATTTATGTTTGAAGACATCTCTGATCAGAAGACATACCATTTGACGAACTCTAAACTCATTAATTGGTTCGAAAAGTGGTATTGAATTGTGTAATAAAGACATTATTTGTTATATATTGTGTCAACTCTTCAGTTGTCGTCACTTATTGTCAAATATTGGCCTAAATAAGTGCCGAAATGGGTCTTCACGGAGGAGGTGAAGAGTCATTGACGAGTGGGTCCACTGGTTGGGGAACACTTCCACCGATGAGCTCGACATCGCCTGAGTGGGGAAGTGGTACTCCTAATAACTCAAATGCTAATCATTGGCCAAATAATAATTCCCGACAAATATCAAACTGCGATCAAACTATCTCTACGTCCCCAAAGCCTTCGGGTTCGTGGGCTCAGGCGGCAGGAAAAGGACTCAACAATGGACCCAATGGACCAAACCATGATCTCAATGCGTTTGGCAATAATAATGGCTTTCAGACTAACGACAATTCCACTAAAATTAGAAATAATAGTGATTTCGGACAAATAAACAGTGAAATTAAAGATACGGCTCTTATTTCTGACAACTGGGGCTCAACTGTATGTCATTTCTTACTAATTCTCAATTAACCCCTTTTACTGTTTTAGGTGATAAACCAGGACTCCCCCTGGAAACTCCCTCCGTCCCCTCAGTCAAGTCCAAAAGAGTGCGGCAGTGCTTCGCAATGGAAGAGCAGCACCAGCTCTGGCACTGAAATCTGGGAAAATACCGTCCGTCACAAATCCAAAGGACCGGCGCCTACGCCTGGAAATATGTCTTCAGGTCAACAACCCTGGGGCCACACTCCCTCTACTCATATCGGTGGCACTTGGGGTGAAGAAGAAGACCCCAGCAATCACTGGACTGGTGTCCCGCACGCGAATAATGCCAATAATTGGTCGGGAAATGCGTCCAATAATACAAATAATGCGAATAATAATAATAATATGAATAATAATAATAATATGAATAATAATAATAATATAAATAATAATATGCAGTGGAATCAAACCAATGATATCAAACCTAATTCGGAGAACACTTCCAGACATAACTCTGAGACAAGATATCAAGAAAACAGACCAAAGGTTAATCAGAGCACTGGTTGGTCAGGTTTTACCAATGGTTAGTCTAATTATAGTCAAACACATCGAAACATAATTAAAACTTTATTTTTGAATCGCAGAACAAAATGATTCAAACGGTTCGGAACCCGTTTGGAACGAAACCAAACGAACCGAAAGTAGCGAAACATTTGGAACGTGGGTTCCAGAGTCAACACAAAAGAAAGGCGACGCTTCCGGTTGGGATAAAGACTCAAATGATAGCCGTGGAAGTAATTATGACGACGGAACTGCTGTTTGGGGTAACCCTACAAATCAGAGAAAAGTCTCCAATTGGAAAGAGTCGAGAGACGGTCCCAATAAACCAATTGGACAAACGATTGGACACAATTCGAACGGCAATAATTCAAACGCAGGAATGCAGGGAATGATTGCTTCTAGTCCTGGAATGATTCGATTACCGGCCGGAGCACCCATTTCGGGCCAAAATAAAGATAATTGGGGTAAACCCTCGCCGCCAAATCAATGCAGTCGCGGAAATTCATGGTCCGAACCATCAGTTCATAGGGATTCGCCCTCAAGTAATGCTGGTTCTCTTTGGTGTGACTCAGAAAAGAATAATCGCACCCCTAATACCCCAAATTGGGTGGACTCAAACTCTAGTCCTTTGAACACCTATTGGGCAGCGAAGCCAAAGGCAACTAACAATACTAACTCTAATTGGAGTGACGGCCAAATAGACACAAGCACTTGGGTCGGACCCAAACAAGGAAAGCCTTTATCCCGAGATATAATATGGGCGAGTAAGCAGTTCCGGATACTAACAGATATGGGTTTTAAGGTAAGAATATTTTGTTTCAATATTTAAGTTAAAAAACTTATAATTTAATAGAAGGACGACGTAGAAAATGCTCTTCGAAACAGTGCTATGAAACTCGAGGACGCAATAAGTGAGTCAATACTTCTATCATTTTTATTTCTATTAGCAATTGTTGTATAATCAATTAGTTGTATAATGGGTTCCAAACTTGTGCTCAAAAATCATTTAAAGGTCTCTTTTAGTAAACAATACTTTTAATTTTTTTTCACAAAAAACAAGTCTTTCGTATATAAGTCTCACGAATTTAAGTTTTTTGTTGACTAAAAGTCAATTAATTGATTGAAGTTTAAATAAAAAATGCAGTGAAAATATAACTCTGAATATTGAGTTAAAAGTTTCAGGGGTTCAGCACATCATTTAATGTTTCAGCCTATGTCTGAACGTCAATGATATGAACAAAAAAACCAAATATTATTTCAAATAATTTTATGGTTCGATATAACAAATATAACAAATATTTTTTTTTCAGTTGAACTGAAGAACGCTTCCGCTCGCGATTCCAATTCCTTAGATTTGGAAAGTTTACAGCGCTTTAAGGTATGGACACAATTATTGATTGTCTTCTAACGATATATATTTGAAGGGTTCGGGATTGTCCAGCAATACTCCTAGTCTACTTAGCAACACATCAGGCATTGCCAATTCTAGTCTTACCAGTAGTAGTATTAACCGAAACCCTTTGGGATCAATTATGCCGCCACCACATCAACAAACTGCTCAGACTCAGTCATTTTCACAACAAGTATTTATTAATAATAATATTTTGTTTAATTGAAAACTTACTTAATTGGTATCTCTTATTAAGGCTAATCAGGTTCAAAGTGCCTTAGGATCGAACCCTGGAAGTCGCATTGGTGGTAGCGCACAGTCCAATTCTCTTCCCAACGCAGCTCAGCTCCGAGTTCTGGTACAACAGATTCAACTGGCAGTACAGGCCGGACATCTCAATGCACAGGTATTTATGATAATTGAAAGTCAGAAGTTTATTAAGTGATACTTCTTTGTTGTCAGATCTTGAATCAGCCCTTAGCGCCGCCAACCCTCCAGTTGTTATACCAGTTGTTACAACAGATAAAGATCCTGCACCAGTTGCAAATCTCAGCAAATCAGCACTTGAGCAAAACAGGCGCCACAAACGCGTCTGTGCCGGCCCTTCAGTCGTCAATTAATGTACAAATCACTCAAACAAAACAACGTATTCTTAATCTTCAGAACCAAATCGCTGCACAACAGGCAATATTCCTGAAAGAGCAGCACCAGAGCCAACAAATGGGTCCGCAAACTCCAAATGCGGTTAATGTTGGCTTAAATGCCAACCCCTCGACACCAATGCATTCACAACAGACTTCCAATAATGACTTCTTTAAGAGTTCACAACCGGACAACTCTCTTGTGATATCCAATGACAGAGATCTCAGCTCTCAGTCGTTGTCTCGTTTTCAGACCACTTGGAAGCCATCATTTAATAAAGAGGACAATAAGCTTAATTTGATTCCCAATGAGTTCAGTCGAGCGCCCGGACCACTGCCCAAACAAAACAATTCTATTTTATCCCGAAACGACTTAACCAATTGGACGGGTTTTACCGGTGCTGAAGACTCGAGCGGTTGGCCTCCAGAAGCAAATCAGATCTCCGGCCAAAACATTCAAAAACATGAATTGAAGGAAATTCCAAATTCTCTGTCCTCTGCTATTCAGCCTTCAATTCCAGACGCATATAATTTGAATGATTTGGTGCCTGAGTTCGAACCGGGAAAACCCTGGAAAGGAAACTCAAGTCTCAAGAATATTGAAGACGACCCGACTATCACTCCGGGAAGTGTCAACCGTTCCCCCCTCTCAATCAACACAATCAAAGACCCGCTTTTCAATTGGCCCTCAAAACTAAGTCCGGGAACTCCTAACTCGAGCGCTGCCGACTCATTGTTGTCATTATCTTCGAGTACCTGGGCCTTTACTCCGCCCTCTAATTCGCACATTTATAATACTGTTGACAGTAATAAACATAAAAGTAATCTGAAATCCCCGTCCAATTGGGGAACACTCAATGCTGAGCTTCACTCATGCACTGATAATCTTTGGAGAGACGGCTCTGTTCCCAAAAGAGGACCGCCTCCTGGTTTAGCGCCTCAAATCAAGAGTCCGGCCACAACGCTGTCTAACTCTGGATCCGCCAATTCGACAGTGAGCTCAGCTCACAATCTCTGGAATGCAGACAATCGTCAGAATGGGTCGGAGTTTCTCCTTCTCCGTAATCTTACGCCTCAGGTATTAAATTCTAAATTAAAGTTTATTAACAAAATGTTATTAATTGTATTGAATTGAATAATAGATCGACGGTTCAACACTGAAGACTCTATGTCTACAACACGGCCCACTACAGCTCTTTCACTTATATTTAAACCACGGCATAGCACTCGCCCGATACTCAACTCGTGAAGAGGCGGCCAAAGCCCAGTCGGCGCTCAATAATTGTGTTTTAGGCAACACTTCAATTCTGGCTGTAATACCACAGGAGTCTGAGGCTCAACAGTATCTTCAATTGGCGACCGGAGGCGGACAACAAATGACATCGAATGCTATGAATTGGTCCCAAAATGGCCAAAATAATAGCCCATCAAATGGTGTGACACAGACTTCAAGTGGTCTCTATAGAAACGCCAATAGCTCTCTCCCTTATGCCGGAAACTCTAACTCTACGCCATCAAAGATGGATACGAACACTACCTCTCCGAGTTGGAACACATCAGGCATGAGTTTGTGGCCGTTCTCTAACTCCGGCAATAATAACTTATGGAGTGCTCCGACAGGTCTGACTGCTCAGGACAGGAGCACTCCGTCTTCAATCCAAAGTCTATTACCGGGCGATTTACTCGGAGGCGAAACTAATTAACACAACCAAAGGTAGGCTCACTCTCACTGTCTCTCAATTGCTTTTGTCTGATGTGTGAGCGCTCTTCTCATCCAAATGATTGGAAAGCCTTTTGATGAACCGCTGATGCGATGCCGCGATTGACGTATTTATTTAGCACTTCTAGTGACCGCCCAAACCAAGTGTTCAATACCTGCGACGGCAACAGATCTTCCGATTATTTCTCATTTGTTATTATTATTCAAATGATTGACGTTTTGTTTTTTGGCTCAAAATCTAATAATCAAATAACGAACTCTTTATTGGTTTTGGTTATCATTGAGTGAGACGTCGGTCATAACAATGTTCTGAGCGCACCATAAAGTGATTGTGATAAAGACTGATCGACTGATCCAAACGCGCATTAGTGGTCATCGCTATTTGTGGTCATTAGTGGTCATTAGGTGTTTCCAGTTTTATATCCATTTAAGTCCATTTAATTTATAGTTTTATTTCTCTTCAATGAATCGAATGTCATCTAATTGTTGAAAATCTCATTGACTTTTAGTGTAAATGTGTTGCAAAAGTCACACTCAAAACAAGTGAAAACTTAACAAAATCTTATTATACATATAATTATTATTATTATTATTAATTATTGATTATTATTATTAATTATTATTATTATTAGACTGAAATTGATATTAGATTTTATTAGTCTAGCAGTTGATTGAAAGCAATTTACAATTTTCACTAATCAATGCATTCTTGTGCTAACGCTTCGACAATAGTCCATATAATAGTCCATTCAATACATTAACTGTTAAACTATTCAGACAAAAGTCAGAGAAATCACGTCCTTCTCCTTAAGGCCGTCTGCGTTTAAGAGTGCAGTATTTGACCAGAAGTGCCAGAATTAGCGGACGGTCTCTCACGTGATTGCTTTGTTCTACTATAACCATATCTAAAAGAGTGGTCTTCTCTTTGTCAACCACTTTATGCAGCATTAATTGTCTTATAATGAATTGTCAATACTGTCACTGCTGTCCAACTGTTGAGTTGCTGTCCTTATTAGCTATGATTGTGTGCATTATGTAAATAAGTTATATATTTCTACTGAACTCATCGGTATTGCAATCTCTGCTGTATTGCTGGCAATTGAATTGATTTATAGACAAAGCAATTGTTATATTTCCTACACATTTAACATTAGTTTATTTGTTAACTCAAATCATTCAAACCGTGTCTTATCGTTCACTCGATCGCTGTTTGGTTTACTCTTTTGCTCAAAATTTCAATAGAATTTCATTTCCATTAAATTTGATTTCAAATATATTTAACTCTAAATGACTCGAATGATATAAATCATCAAAAACCCAATCATTAAACAAAACAAAGTAAAACAAAATACAGTAAACAAAACATTACTGAAATCAAATTTCATGGATTAGTTTAACTCAATTTTACGAATTTTTATATTGTTTTTTGACAAAAAAAATTTAAACCAACGAATGAAACAATTGATTAATTTTTACCAAAAGTACTATTTTATGTCAATAAATATATTTTAGATTTTATTTATATATAATTAAAATTTTAAAATATTGTAAAATAAGATTTCAATTGAAAGTTGAGTTTGAATTGAGTGAACCAAACAGTGGACGATAATCAAAGAACAACAGACATACAAAACAGACATATTTTACATTTAAGACAATAACTCTTTTCTCTTTCACATAAACACAACCAATGATTAAATGCCATTACTTTCTGATTACAATCCAAACATAAAAAAACGGTTGAATCGGAAAAAATGCCAAATTATTCGTGATTTCAGCGATCATTTGACGCAAACAAAAGGATCCAATAAATAATACGATTTATCTGATTATTATTAATTATTATTATTATTATTGCTATCAATTATAAATACATTTCTGTTTTTATTTTTAAAAAGTTTCAAATCATAGTGTGATTTACTGATAGAGGAAAAACTACTCCGAGTAATGATATATCAAATTCCTGCGAATTAAATGAGAATTTATTACTATTTATTTCGAGCAAAGCGTGAATTGATGTCAAAATTCAATTCATTGCAAAATTGTGATACAAATCGCGTGCTTTATAGTTATGAAACTTTCCAAACAAATCAATAGTATATTAATTATTATTATTATAATTATTATTATTATTATACATAAATCTAAAAAACCCAAAAAAATGAAGAAAATGTAAAATAGCTTTTATTTAGTGTATATATTCTATATGTATATTATAAGCGGGTAACTTATTTAATCATGTTGATTCCTTTTAATTTTAATATAGTGGCGGTGCGTTTAGCCCAGTGATCACATTCGCGCCACCCGTCTATTGATATCATGAATAAGTGGCTCATTTGATACATATAGCGCTGAATAATATTTTTGTCACAAAATTCTTATGAAATAAATGCACAATAAATGAAACAAATATTTAAGATTTTTTTTGTGCACAGATTTTCAATTAATTGAGAATAAATTAATTATTTGATAATTAATATATTTATGCGATGAGTGGTTCTGATCCCACAAAACAGACCACTTTTAGACTGATTGAGAGCATATTTGAAGACTAGTCGTAACACTAGTTGTTCCAAAGGTTTGATTTGCTCTCAGCCTATCAATGAGTGACTGCAATTGTGAGCCACTCTTACCTCTTAAAGTACTGGTGATGGTTTAATTGGTAATTATTGTCAACTCTTTCCTCAATACATTATTATTATTATTAATTATGATTATTATCAACAAAAACCCAACTATTGTTGTAATTATTTTATAATTCTTTAATTAGTTATATATTATATGATATTATAATTGCTTTGATTATTCGTATAATATTATTGAGTCTTAGCTTTTAGATGGAAACCATTTGCACATCTGATGTGATGTGATTCTCATATTATAATTGTTTCTAATGTCTGGGATGTGCACAAATCTGCTGCTAGTTATTGATCGGCCATAAAATAAGTCAATGTCTATTAATTCTTGGATTTATAGTCTTCATGTCTTTTCTTCGCAGCGTTGCGTTCGGATAGTTATGTAATCTTTAGGCCATATTCTAAATATTAATACCAAATCTCTTTGTTGTCGACCATTGGTTACCATTGCATTGCATTAAATGAATCGAAATGGTTTTGCCTATAAATATCGCACAGAGCTCTTCAATGACTGAATCATTTTAGTCATTATTTTAGTAAATTACAAGTTTTGCCGATAAATAAACGGTTTTTTCAAAGATTAAAGCTTTCAGAAGACGAGACAAATGGCGGCGAATATCCCGGAATTGATTGCATTTAACTGTCAAAACCCAATGAGTGCTCATTTGTGATAGACTTATAGTGAGAAATAGATTAATCTATTATCTTATGGAACGATACTCAGTGGATAGGGTACAGCAAACAGAGCTGACCAGAGCTTTTGGGGAGTGTCTCGTCTCTGGTTTGACTCAATTAACTTAAATACCGTCTTTACGGCAAACATTTGCTCAGATTTTAAACAAACGCTAAAAATAGTTAAGTAGTGTTTCGGTCATAACAATAATAAAACTGTTGTTGTATTCGCTTCTGTGCCAATCATTTGACTAAAACTCCAAAATTATTTCAAAAATGATATATTGATAGATAAGACAAAATATTTTGATTAATATGTGCTAATATGTGCTCATAATTCACATAATCTGATCGGTAGTCAAACAGGCAGTAAATGTGACTTACGTTCGGAACAAATCGCAAACAGTCTAAGAGTCTGTGTCTCATAGTTAGCCAATGCCTTAACAGGTGATCCCTTTTCCGCATTTATCTCTTAATATTTCCATTCTATGCATAACATCAGACACTAGTCATCGGTTAAAACAAATGAAATAACTGTTTGTTTGGCTGTGCCTTTCGATTATTATCGACTTTCGATTATAATTTGATAATAATCTTGCATATATTCAAAGAGCTCACAACATGTGATGTCCTCTCAAACGGACTGATATTCCAAATTAATTAATCAATTATTGGTTTTTATATATATTTGTAATCGTATGCATCAAACACTCAATTCTTAAACAAAACAAAACTTCAGAATTTGTTTAGATTTGATTTATTTGTTAATTTCTTCATTAATTTATCCGTTTATTACTTCGAGAGCTATAATTTATTTATTAATCAATGGATAAAACACTAAGTCTTCAATCATAAACTGCACATTCCTTAAAGTTCTCAAATTATTAGTACAAACGGAATATTTTTAAAAATTCAGAATTAGTTTCCAAATAACCAATGAATAAATGAATCGATGCTTTAAAGCGATAACTCTTTTCATATGATTTGTGGTGAAGTCAACCGACAAATCATTTTATCCCCAAATATTCTTAATATTTATATAAATCTATTGGAAAATATCCGAAAAGTGATCACTCAATAAATTAAAGATATTTTCATTGACAGGGGATTGGGTTAAGGCTTAGAATCAAAATTGAAAAAAATGTTGAAATTATTTGCTTTTAGTTTAGAAATGCCTTCTCTTTGGAAAACAATCCATTTTATATGCCTTTCCTTTTTATTTGTTTTAAGAGTCAAATAGTCGTCAAAAAGAAATCTTGAAAAAATATTTTATTTAATAATAAGACTTAACCCCCAATAAAACGCATTTCCCTTAAAATTAAAAAAAGCATTTTTACATACAATTTAAATGATCTCTAATTGAAATTCAGTGAATTCTTGGAAAATCATTTCATGTATGACTTATGCATTGAACGAATGTATTAAGTATTTTATACAATCATCTGAAGCCTAAAAGTATATAATTTTGAGAATAATTTTGGCGTAAAATTAATTAATTTTTCAATGAATACCTTTATTTTGTTCCTACTTTTGAGGTCTAAATTTTAATTCTTCAGAGCATTTACTGCGAAGCCTGAGCTCAAACGCTTTGACGAATTATAATTAGACAAAACTCTAAAAGACCTGTGATTTCACGAGTCTTCGGGAGTAGTCGAGTGACAAATCTTTTGGCGAAGACTTACAAAGTCTTGAATCAGTACTCATGCGTTTTAATGCCAAAAGTGAGGTCACAGTGAGTCCAAAGTTGAACTGAAATTTTGCCGAAATGCTCACAAATGGCCACTTATTAGGCTTTGAAAGCCTACTCTAAAGCCACAAACCTTTTGGTAAAAATTAATTCTAAAATATTTTTTAAAAAATATTATCAAATATTATCGAAAGCCTTAATATCGTTGAAAATTAAAGTTAAGCCAAAAGATTGAATAAAATTCTTTAAAAATTGATATTTAATTGAATTGATTTTTAATTTTAAATGCATTCCATAATTGGTTTTTGCGATTCATTGCATCCGATTTAATGATAAGAAATAGTTTTGTTTTAAATATGACTTTAAGCTGAAATCAAATGAATGTGACTTCTCTGATGAGTATTTACTGATTTATACAAAAGTCAATATTTGAATCAATGTATGAATAAATACTTGTAATGTTTGTGACAATAACTGCTGTTATTATTTCAAATGTAATCAAAGATCTCACCGACAAAAAGCACTTCGAAATGATCTAAAAATCGTAAAACAAATCATTGAAACCAATGTTTTAAACAAAATTCAAAACAAAAAAAATATTCAAATATCTCTTATTGTAATTTGTTTTATACACAAAATTAATGATACACTTATTAGTTGTTATTTCTAGTCATTAATTGAATCACAAAAATAGTATTTAATTCCAGTATATTTACAGAAGGCTTACAACAAATACATTTGAAGCAATAATTTGAGAAATTTATCAAAAGATCAATATTTTGTGAAAAAAGACATTCAATTTTAAAAATCATTTTTAAAAAAGACCTGAATTTCAATTATTTGTGGTTTTTGTTAATCGATTATTATATAAAACAAAATTTAATGTCAAAAGTGTTGTCACTTCTGCCAAAATGCAAAGTACTGTATTGTATCGAAATTGTATCGAAATGCTGCCTATTTTTTATCATTTAGAATATATTATATATGGCTCTAAACTATCTGTTCGCTACTCTGTATATCAATTATTGTAAGTTAACAATAAATTTCATTCTAAATACATTTGTTTTCAATTTATTTCATTAATATATCAAAATAAAGTCTAAACATTCTCTTTGGGTGAGTATTACTCTATTATTCAATTTGTTATAACTTATAACTAGGGATAGGACTTTTTAAAACTAGCGCTTCAAAATACAAGTTAATATAAAGTATATCCAGATAAAATGATGAAAAATTTAGAACCTATTAAAGTTTATTAGATTTCTTTTTAACCCTTTTGAAAACATTATTGATAGTCATCGGTCAAAATATTTCAATATAATAGAGATTTTATCCTGATATAGCATATAAGATAGGTGATATATTTATCATATATATGATTAATAAAGGGGTTATTTTTTAATGAACTAGATAATGTTATTTAAGAATATAAGATAAAAGGTACTTTTTTCCGTTTGCAAGTTATAACTAGGGATAGGGATATTTAAAATGCGCGCTTAAAAATATTAGCAATTATTAGTCAGTACTTTTTCAATATAAGTTTTAATAGAGTTTTGACCATGAAACAACGTTTAGCAAGAGTGAATCATTAGAAATTCAAATTATTATTAAAGGGTTTAATTTTTAAATGAACTAGATAATAGTATTTAGGAGTATGAAAGAAATTGCCACAAAATTTGCCACGGATTCCTATTGCAAGTTATAACTTCCATTCGGAATTTTAGGCTTATTTCAGGCTTATTTCTCATTCCTAAATAATATAACCAAGTTTATTGAAAAATAAACCCTTTAATAATTAGTTAATCCAAAATTTCACCTTGAGTATATGTTGTATCATGATCAAACCTTATTATAAAAAGATCCTGACCAATGACTATCAATAATTATTATTGTTCATATTTTTAAGGGCGCACTTTAAGTTCCTAAAAGTTCCGAATCTAAGTTATAACTAAAAACCTCAAAAATATAATGAAGATTATAATGAAAGCTTTAAAAATGTGCAGGTTAATAATGACGTTTAGAATAAAAATCACAAGAGTTCATAAAATATGGTTTTGTTTTCTTATTTTGGGTCAAATTTTACAAAACTTTAATCATTGAAACATATTTATGAGTCATACATAAATATATGTGGAGATAATAAATAGGGTTCTTTTGTATTTTTTGAAAACTACTAATAAGTTGCTAATCTAATCATTTGATTTCTAAACGTTATTATCATCCTGCACATTTTTAAAAGCTTTTATTATAATCTTCATTATATTTTTGAGGTTCTTGAGATTATAACTTAATGATTAACTCAATAATTGTATAATTTTTCTTATCTCTAATCTTTTCTCTAAATTCTCTATTATATAGAAAAGGAGTCACCACTGGATATCATTAATAAGTTTTAACAATTTTTCTGGAAATTAAATGTACTTTTTTACTAGTCTATATTTTTAACCACCATTTTAAAAACTACTTTGTATTCCTAAAAAAAGGTAAAACTACATTTGTAGTGAAGTGGTAAAATGATCTAGATCATCTTTTTAAATGCTTGAGATGTAAAAAATAGAAATTTTGAACGTTTTTGTCGGCCAACAGCTAATGTTAACTCCTATCTTGAATCGGTTGGGACCAAGATTATTATTATGAATTCAATATAGAAAAAGTGATGAAAATATTAATTTAATGAATAATACAAATGAATAGTAAAAATAATATGAATTAACAAATTTATTTTTATTTATTGATTATAATTAATACGAAATTCGTTTCTTTTTAATTTATTTGAGGCATTTTATTACAAAAATGTTTAACACATTATTTGGTGGAGAAAAGAAAACTTTATTTTAATTTACAGCTTAAGTAAAATTCAAGTTAAGATATGCACACTAGAGCTCACAGTTGAGACCGATTTTAAAACCCGAAACCGACCCGAACCTAAATCACAAAACCCTAACCGGCCCGAACCCGAAACTGTATTTCGAAAAAATCCCAAAAAACCCAAAATTTTTAATTAAATGGTTAATTAAGAAGATATAAAGTAGTGATCAAAACTAAGTAGGACAACTTAACAAGCAATATTTCTTATACCTTAATATCTAATGTAATGAAAATTTGCATGCATAAACAATAACTCTCCCCATTTTTAAATATGTGTTTAGAATTTTATAAAAATTTTATTTAAGTTTTAAAATACGAAATATTTAAAATTTGTGTACTTTTCTTATGAAACGCCACCAAATTTTATCCCCTCTGGTGACTATAATTTAGGTTTGATCAAAAAGTGTCAAGCAACAAAATTGTACCCCTTATTATATTTTATAAATTAATCTCAAAAAAATCTGAAACTACTTATTTTAAATGTTCATATGTTACCAAAATTGACATTTCTTTTCAAAATTTGATATTCAATTAAACACAGCATTCTTATTTATCAACCGATTTTAATGGTCTAGGTATCATATTAAAGCTATAAATACACTCTTTAAAATGGCATTTAAAAAATCAAAATTGGTCTAGGTGTTTTATAGAAATTTAAAAAATTTAATTTTAAAGACTTTTTGGGATCCCTAATTTTAATATTCAAAAATCAAACTATATATTTAACAATGGGGGGAGTTAATGAATATGAATAAAAATTTTGGTTAAATTTCATCTAATAGTTTTAGAAATATAGCCTCTTAAGTTGTCCTACTTAGATTTGATCACGACTGTATATTTAAATCATATAAATCAACTATAAATGTAATTAACTATAACTTTTATTAATTTTACTTCAATTGAAGAATTATCTTTCAAAGTGAGTTGACACAACTTAAATTATTTTTTACTTTGAGAATATGAAAGCTTTCTATTATATAGAATTTAGTAAAATTATATTTTCTTAATAAAAGTCAAATCATGGTATTTATCTTATTATTTTGATACCTGAATTTATAATATAAAATAATAAATAAAAATTTATATTATAATTAGGTTTCGTTTTACTATTAATAGCGTTATTTGAAGTAAAATATACTTGATAATCAATTAATAAGTTAAAATAACTTAAAATTATTTAAACATTCTTTATTTGAGTTAATTAAATTAATAAAACTATTCTAAAACTAATAATTAGTTAAACTTAAAACTCAATTATCAATAATAAATATTTTCCAATAATTTTTTTCATAAAAAATTTACAACTTTTATAATTTTAATAAAATAAAAAAACCGAAAAAGGCCGCCCCAATGACTTTTCTCAAAAACCCGAACCGACCCGAAGGTTAAAATAAAAACCCGAAATCGGTTAACCGACTGTGACCTCTAATGCACACAATAGCTTTGGGGACATTACTTTTGGATTCAAGATTTAAGTTAAAAGGTTCTAGATATAAGAGAATTTTTAATAGGGTTTCTATGGGAGTAAATGTGTCTTAAAATTTAATTCAAGAGAGACTTGAACTCAAGTTATGAGAGTTCAAGATATGAGAGTTAACTATTTCTGTTTCCACGAAATGTGTCTAGGTCATATAGGGATTTAAAGCCTAAAAAATAAATTTTGAACTTTTAATTTATTTAAACGAATGAAATTTTATCGGAAAATCTATTTCATACTTTTTCCGAAAATTATGAAATAATAATTTGTATTAGAAAATAGAGTTCAATAAATACTATATTTGGTATTTCAAAACTGTTTATATCAGGGATGGCCAATGGATTTTCTAGGGGGGGGGTATTTCAAAAT
>JAQFZM010001316.1:0-19313 GCA_034695785.1 Galumna obvia | reverse complement strand
CTGAAGTTCTAATTGGAATGTCTGAACAAAATATTTAATTAAATTCTTTATATATTCAACAAATTATTCAAACCTTAAGAACCGCCGCTTGAAATAAAGACATTAGAACTAAATCCTACAAAATCTATATTAAAGATGATTTTCCAAAAAAAATTGGAATATAAATAAAGTTGTTTGAATGACTTGAATCAGATGGCAATGAATGGCAATATATAGTAATCTATAAAATTGTACCCAAAAACAGAATGTTGTGTCAGATCGCAGACAACTTTTGTGCGCCAAATCTCTTTTATTAATTCAAGTACTGACAGTCACTCTTTTGCAAAGTATAGAATATACAGAATATACATTAGTTTCTGTTAGAATTGTCTTCGTATTCACTATTCATTCAATTAATGGAAATCAAGAAAAAAGTTTATATTTGTTTGTTTATAAAAACAAACAAAAAATTTGTGTATTAAGTAATTATTGTTATAAAAAGTCAGTGAAATTATATTTAATTATTTTGTGAACATTTAAACACCTTTAATATTGAATTACTGAAGGGATCGGATTTAGGAAATGAGAAGTCAGTGATTTGTTGGGTAAGCAAATAATGGGTTCACTTTATTTGTTCTCATTTAATAAAGAATCGCTCAGAATATATATAAAGGAATACTAAAGAATACTTGACTCCACTTCTCTTTTAATCATTAGAAACAGTTTTTGAATTTCAAACTTTTTTTTAAAAGAAATCAATTTAATAGTTTGAAAATTCATTATATCCTCGAAAAAGAAGATATTTTTGGAGCCCTATTTTTTTAACTATTAAGAATATTTGGAAAAATGATCCATCAAAAAATCCATCATATTTTTGATATTCTGTGGATATATTACTAAAAACAAGTTATACTCTATATATGAACTCAATTTCTAACATTAGTTTTTGTTTTATTTTAGAAATGCTTATTATAACAATTTTCTGGTAATAATAATAATAATAATGTGAGTCACGATATTTTTCGATTCACAATATTATGTAAAATACTTTCAAATTTAAGATTCTTTAGTTATCTGATAATAAGATACCAATTTTTCGTCAATTTTTACCCCTTTTTCCAATCATTATTCAATACTTTGATTTCAAAGACAATATTATTCTTAAAAGTTTTCATTTTTGTTATTACTTTAAGTCTTTATATAGAAATTTCATTATTTTAAAACTTTAAACCAGATATAATCTAATCTTTTAAAATGGAAAGACTTATGAGAGATTGAATCTCATTATCTTTAACTCATAAATTACAAATCAGAGAAGGAATGGTTGAACGGAAAATCTTTAACAATGATTTGCATGGATTAGATAATAATTAGGTATAGTCTAAGAGCAACTTCTGGTCAAATCACGTCATTTTCTCTACGATTAATATCCATTAAACGACTTCTAAATGACTAAACGATCGATAACTTAAGCCTTAAAATGCAATGTTTTTTGTTTTTCAAATATCACTGTTTTATGACTTTATAGAGAAGTAGTGCTTCCAATTTAGCATTTTTTCAATATTATGCATAAATATCCTGTCCTTAAATCATTGAAACTTTATGATAGAAACTCATTTTCTAAGTGAAAGTCATTTCATTGTTTTCGGACTCAATTCGATTAAAACTTAAATAATATTTAAGAAGATTTGGGAAAATGTAGTCTTCTTTTGATATATTTTTTGTTTCCTTCAAAATATTGATTCTTGGCTTAAATTCCTTTGATGCTTAAAGAACTTCAAAGAAGCTCTGCTTCAAAAAATATCTTTTAAATTGATCAAGTTAAACTATATATATCTTATTTGAATGTTTAAATTTAAAATAAAAAAATGAGATTCAATTAATAATAACTTCAATTAAAAAAGAGACCCAAAACGGACACAAAATGCGTCCTACTTTTCAACAATAATGTCTGTCGTTAGGGATTCAAAAATTAGTGACTTATCAGATCTCTTTGAGTCCCTTTCGATTTGAGTCAAACTCCAACGAAATCAGATTAAAAAACCAATACTTTTATTAATTTAAATAAGTTTTCGATTAAAACAAGCATGGTCATAATTTTTTAGAATCTTGTAAGATTAGTATTTTTCTACACTTTTAACCGCTTAATAATTCTAAAATATTGTATTCCTAAACCTTTTTTTACATATTTGATTAAGTTTTAAATGAAATTACCCTTGTTCATTCTTTTGATTATTGTTTTCTGTCTACACTTTTGATTGAATTATTATTAAAAGAGTGACATAATATGTTAACTATTTCATTGATAAATAGAGTAAAACGAACTTGGAAACTTTTGAATCAATTTTAATATTTATGTGATATAAACATTATATGAGTACTATATGAGCATGCACATTAAACATTTCATAAAGTAATCCTTTCGAAAAGAGTCGATTTTGAATGAAGGGTTACATAAATATTGTTCTATAAGAGAATCATCATGATCATCTTTATATATGGTTTAACTTCATTGAAATAATCAAACGACTAATAAGTCGATTATAATTTAAAAGTTATTAATGAAATATTATTATTTCATAAATTATTAAAATCGCAAAATTTGTTTGTTTTTCGATGAAAAGAAAATTTCTATTATTTGTTGAAATTAGAGCCGACTTTTGAGTCAACACACTTTTCTATTTTTTCCATAATATTTTATTTTTCAATTAAAACAAATTCACTATTTATTCATTTTGTATATAAAATGTATAATTAGTCAAAGTGTTTACTAAAAAAGTTAAAAGATCAAGGATAAAATTAGGGTTTAATTAGTATAAAATTAGAGGAAATATAGTTTTTTTGCAGAAATTTTTTAATTAAAATCAAGAATGGCGAAAGGGGGGATTCCGGAATACCCCCTACGAGGCCAAAATTGGCAAAATACCCCCTAGGAGTTTGGGACCCTTAACATTAGCGTCTATGGACAGACACAAGATCTGTTGGGATTTTTTGGTCTAGGGACTTTTGGTATATTTTTTGGCCAAAATACCCCCTAGGACTCGATCATTTCGCCATCCTTGATTAAAATTACTAATTATAAATAAATTATAATTTTCTTTCAAATGCGTACCACAATTACAAAGGTAATCTATAAATGGTAATTGACCTTAGGATTAGCAAGATTAATTTTCTAAATATAAAAAACTTTAATACATAAGTTTAGTTAATTTAATTAATATACAAATTAAAGAATAACACAAATAAATGATTTGACTCTTATTTGGAGTAACACTAAAATGAGATTAAATTTAATCATTGGTTTAACTCTTATTTTAATACAATATTATTGACTGAAATTAAGATTAACAGTGAATGCAAACTATTTTAAGAAATTTAAGAAATGCTTCACATAATCTATTAGTATCTATAAGTATTTCTAAAGGTTTTATATTATCCATTTTATTTGTTAAGTATCCTTGGTTATTCCAAAACATATTTTTAGTATTTGAATGAATTACTGATATTAATTAACATTTTATGAAATTAATTTTTAATATAATTTAGTTTTTTTATGTAAAACAGTCATCAGTTGTGTCATTCCGTGTCATTTAGTATAATTTCATGTCTTTACACCAATTATTGATTGATAACAAATTTTCATTAAATTTGATTGAAATTAAAAATTATTTGAAAACTTAAGGTTATTTTAGATATATTTTTGAATAATTTATTGAATCAATGATTTAGTCATTATTTTTCAAACATTTATTCATATATTTCTGAAAAAAAGAGAATTTTTGTGACTTAATTGGGATTACAATTATACTTATACTAGGTATATTGAGGTATATTGAGGTATATTGATTAAACTAATGTAGTTATTATTAACGAATAATGAAATGAATGCTTATAATTGTAATATAATTACATTTGAGATGAGTTGGAGTTTACCTCAAATCTACTCAATTGTAAAAAAAATGATTAATTAAATCGATTCATAGCTCGCCATTCATTTCATTATAAGTTAATTTATAGCATAACAATTAAATACAAAAATAGAAAATAGAGGAGAGAGAGAGATAGAGAGAGAGAGAGAGAGAGAGAGAGAGAGAGAGAGAACTATGATGGCAGTGATGGCAAGTTTTTAGATATTGGATCGAATGACATCTCATTCTTAGTTGATCGCAAACAAAGACATTTCTCAATAGAATTAATGTTATTAAGTTTTACTCGAGTATTAACACATATATAGTGAATGTCACTTTTAGTCCATTTCCTTTAATACAAATGAACGGACGATTCGAACAATAGATAACTTGTCATTAAGAATGAACTTGATAAATCAATTTACTCTTGAATAGGCTCTTATTGTGGCACATATTTTGCTTTGAGAGACAAAATTTTCGATATCTTTTCGTTAATTATTTAAGGAATGTTCAGACAATTTGATGACAAATAAAATGTTTACAAGATCAATTCATTGAAAATCACATAACTGAAAAATGAAAATCATCGAACTATTGAAAAACAATTATACAATTGTATATCACTTCTATGCAAATGAGATTCACGTTTAGTTATAAAACTTAAAGGCGAGTACTGACCAATAATGCATTCAATAATGCAAACAATTAAATAATTATAATAAAGTAAATCGATTTCATTTCTATATTTTTACCAAATTTTGAGAAACATTTATTTTTTTTCTTTATTGAACTTAATTGAATTGAATGTAAATCAATGATTTAATATAAAGAACTTGGTAAACTTTATCATGCATGTTAAATACAAATAGCAATTTTAGTAATTATAAGTATATAATAATTCAGATATTATTAGTAATAATTTTTCAATGTTTTTTAGATGAGAAACATTTGAATCTTACACACTTTAATATTACTTTCCATTATGTTATAGTTATACACTTTTCTGTTTAAAAGTTTTTATTATATCTCTTCCGCTATAAAAGACATTCTATTTATTATTTATTAAATTCTATTATATTTTTAATTATTAAATAATATTAAATTAAACTTTTATTTAATATTACAAAATAAAGTTATTCTAATTTAAACTCAAAGTAAGATTTTAAAAAAATAAATTGCTTTTATTTTTCAGATATTAATATAATTGGTCTAGGAGAAATTTTGCCCTAAAAACTTTCTAGAAATTTCCCACTATATTTATGTAATCTTCTAGAATCTAGATAAATAAATCCTCTAATTATTAATGGCATAAATAGAATAAAATGACTTAATTCAAAGAAATGATGACGTTTTAGGGCCAAAATAATTTGGCAAAAATGGTTTTAATGGAAAACTTAATTAAAATAATAAGCGATTTCCATATATGGGAGTACTGATAACAAATGTTTGCCCCTTGTTAAACTTTTGAAATTAAACTGAATTATATATTTGAAAGGTTATTCAAGTATTTGTTTGAATTATTTGAAATAAAATGAATTTTCATTAAAATGAGTTTATTTTTCAATAAAATTTAGAGTCAAATTTAGATCATCAAATATTGACCAGGTTAAATTCAAACATTTAAATATTAATGAATGAGTTATTGCATACCTAATGAATCGTTAGAAACGATAAAATCAAAAACACATCAGCGCTTCATATTCTCAAAGGATTCGCAACAAAACTTTTCGACATTTTTTTTGTTTCCTTTAATATTAGAATTTAAGCATTTTTTCTCGATTTTGATTTAAATTTAAGACTTACGTCGACTTATTTTTAATTAGTATTTAGTTATTTTTATATGATGCAACTAGATACTATATCCTAGAACATCAATTCTCAATATTAGTGTCATTTTTCATTTAAACCCATAAAAAATAGTTTATTATAAAATAAATTAATCGATAAAAAATGGGAGACAATAATTATAGAAAAAATACTTCAAAATAAAATCGATTTTTTTGTCTCGACTTTAAAATATCTAAAATTTCAATTCTATTAAAAATGTTTAAAAGTTTATAACATATTCTTGAAAATCAAAATACAATTTATAAAAAACAAGGTTTGAGGGCAAAGCCATAATCACTACATTTACAAGAATTTTATTAATTATATTTGATTAAAATGAAATAGTCTGGGTGTGTGGGCGCAAAACGAATACATATACTACATACTACTCCGTTAATGTAGTGAAAGACATAAAAAATATTTTCAATAAATTTGTTTACATTAAACAGTAAAATAACAAAAGTAGTCTTAAGAATATTTTCAAGAGTAGATAAACTAAAATTAAATTCAAAATTTAAAATCATATCATCACAAGTGTTAACTTTAGGTTAGGCTTACTAGGGAATATATCTAAGTTGCCGATGGAATCAAATAATAAGAGTGACATGGTTAAATTCTCTGAAGAAAGCTGATTTATAATCTAAAGTCAAAATCTGCTTATGACCATTTTAAAGACTAAAATACCATGGTCAAAATTTTTGAAAGATTCGTTTAAAACTTAGAAAAGAAAGATTTGTTTTATACATTAGAAAGATGTCAATCTATAGTTGAAAAAACGTAAAATAAGTTTCAACTAATGAATAAACTCATATAGGAATCAATAGAGATTTTATGATAGTTTGTTTTTACTCATAAATGTTAAACATTTAACTAAAGTTTAAAATTTTAAAAGCTTTTTGAAAGCTTTTCAAAGAATCTTTCAAACATTTTGACCATGGTTTACAATCTTCAATTTAGTCATAAGCAGATTTTGATTTCAGATTCTTAATCAGCTTTCATCAAAGAATATAACCATGTCACTCTTATTATTAGATTCCATCGGCAACTTCGATATATTCCCTAGTTAGGTGTATATCACTGACAGCAAGTAAATGACTTTTTTCTCATTTGATTTCTCAAATGATTTAAGCGTTTAATTATTTGAATTGAAAAATACTATCAAATATTTTTGTTTAATTAAGTAATAAAAGCATTTTGTCAGCAAAAATAATATACAGTAGACAAACTTTAATTGTAACAATTTTGGTTTAAGTCATTTGGTTAAAGGTTTTAAAAGTTTGTTTAACTCAAAGCCTATCAATGATTACTATAATATAAAGGTTTTGGACTAACCTGTGATTTAAAGCAAAAATAATAATATTCTTGAAAATTGTTTTACCTATAGTTGAGAAATCATTTGATGACACATTTCTCAGTATTTTTAACTTTTTTTGAATGAAATGTGATTTTTGCACGAATGGCACCAAAACATCGATTCTTTTCAAATCTATGTGTCATATGTTTTGTTTCAAACTTTAGACTTAAATAAACTACATATAAATACTTTGACTCAAATCACTGAACGATATATTGTTTGTCACTTCAATGAGTCAGTCCTCACATCTTTTCGGAATTTTTTTTGAATTTCATAAATTATAAAATTAGTTATAAAATAAGAACTCAATTCTCTTTTAATGTTTAAAACACTTACTCTAAATACTCTATTAAGTGTTTAATTATTTGTCGAATAATTTAATGATGATTTGTTTAGATAAGAACTGAATGAGTAATTGAGCGGAACATTTGAATAGCGCACAAATTTAACATTTTTTTACTTTAAAAAAATTGAAGGACAAAACATAAGATATTAGAGAGCAATGAGAATGTCTTTACATCTTTGCTCTGATGTTGACTTTCACTTTAAGTCTTACAATACTCTCAAAGATTATAAATAAAAAAGAAGGTATAAGAAACGGGTGACACACAAGTAATGCATGTGAATCATATAATAGAGTTGTGATCCATCAACTAATGATCGATTTTAAGCTTTCATTGTATAGGAATTTCGGTATATTTTCAATTTGATCGAGATTGCGCTTCTCTCTCTCTCTCTCTCTCTCTCTCTCTCTCTCTCTCTCTCTCTCTCTCTCTCTCTCTCTCTCCGAAACTTGTGTTCAAATTGTAATATTATTGAAGGAACAACTCTTGAGAGTGAAAGAAGGCTCACATTTGAGCGATCAGTCATATATTGGAAATGTGATAGACTTTGCAATGGGTTGTGTCCGTGCAGTTGACATCACTTTATTTGTGTAAACGTTATACTGAAAGAGAGACCAATATTGGGATTATTTTTCTTGAAATAAGTCTTAAATCAATGCTTAAACGCTCTGATTATTTCGCATTTTTAGGAAAACTTTTTAACTCAATTAATGGAAACTTTTCTATGAATAGATGACAAACTGATGACAAACTACTCTATTGTCGTATTGGATGCTTCAATGGATACATTTTAATATTCTAATAAAAGTACAAATAAAAGTTAATCGATAAATATTCAATCAGTTCATCCAATAAATGTCAAACCATATAAGATATGAGAATAAGAAAAATCGATTCGTTGTATGGATTTCTGAATTAATACTATTAATAAGAATAATAAGAACTCTTTATTCAATCAATTCTTAAATATAGTACTAAATTGACAAAAGACTAATTTGATTATATTATTATTAATTATTATTAATGAGATTACATTTTATTTAATAACTCAGAAAATCTGTTTTAAATATTAGATAAAAGAAAAAATAATAATATATTTGAGAAATGGATTCGAGTATTGGATAGAAATAATTGATTCTTATTTGTGATCCGAAGATATAAATCAATTGATTAGAAAATGCATAATATTGTGAGAAGACAACAGTCAAAGAGTGAACTTCCTATCGGAGAAAAACTTGAATTAAGAGAACTTAAAGGAAGACTTGTGATGGAAAATGGAAGGCCTTTGAGTTATGGTACCACTAATGTCGCCTTTGAGGAGGACGACGACAGCACAAGCATTGATAGCAACGTATCCGTGAGTTTACTCTATCTTTTCACAACTCTATTCAATGTATTCGTCATTCAATTCTTTTATGTTATTTCTATGACTCTAAAGGCGTCCAAAATAATGACTGCAGATATGGCTGTCGCCGATGAAAAGGGAGAGTTTAGATCAGACCCAGAGGATGGACGCGATTCATGGGACAGTAAATTGCAATTCATGTTGGCTACCATTGGATATGCCGTTGGACTCGGAAATGTAAATTCTGGTGATTTCCATAAAAAACCAAATTTTCAATTTTCGATTCAAAAATAGAAATTTGAGTAAAAGAATAATTTTCCACATTTTATGTGATTCACAAAAGAGTTTAAAACATATATTCATCCGTTTTTTATAATTCAATTTATAATAGAATCGATTTATGCTTTGAAACAAATTACAACTTTTGTTGAAATTGAAAAACAGCACTCATTTGAATTGTAGTAATGGTTGGGCACAGAATCTCTGATGTGTTGATTTTAATCCAAATAAAGTGCTATATTTTTCCTCTTTTCTAACAAAAACATAGTTTTACTGAAAGAAATAGTCATAGAAAAGAGTCGCACAGACTTTAATCGATTGACTTCACTCTTGCGATGAAAAGTGAATTGAAATAATGAAAACTACTTTTTGGTACTGAATGTACCAAAACATCAAAATAATGACAAAATTGTAACACTTTTCAAAAGATGATAATTTTGATGACAATTATTATATTAAAAGTAGTTTATGAGTGTTTGACCGAACATTCATTAATGTTTGCCTCTTATTGTCAGTCAAAATGAGTAAATCCTTTGAAACAATTAATGTTATATAAAACAAATCGACAAAAACTTCTATATATAAGGACTTTAGTGATGGTCGGCTCCACAACATTATAATCACATTATTTTGTGAACAGAGCTTAGAATCAATTGTTCAGACGCTTAACTCAAACTGATATCTCATATCAATTGTCGATCGATAATGTATTGCCCGAAAGAGTACTTTTTAGCAACACTTCTAAACTCTAGTTTTGGGTCATTATATGAGTGAATATCCATTTAACGGTCAAAAGTTCTCAATTTTAGCAGAAGTTAAGTCTTTTTGCCAAAAACCCAACAAAAATGTGTTGACATTCAATATTTCATTTCTTAAATCAACTGACAATTAATTATGTATTATATTTGTCAGGTCTGGCGATTCCCATACTTAGCACAGAAGAATGGGGGAGGTATTACTTGTATCACTTATAATCACTTCTAATGCTTTATATTATATGAAATTATTGTAAAAATCGTTAATAAATTTTAGGGGCATTTCTCATACCGTACTTCATAATGTTAGCCGTCGAAGGAATTCCTGTCTTCTATTTGGAGTTAGCTATCGGTCAAAGGTTGAGAAAGGGAGCAATTGGGGCCTGGAATCTCATCTCAGTCTATGCCGGAGGTATAGGTTTGGCGAGTGCTGTCGTATCATTCAACGTAGCGCTTTACTACAATACAATAATAGCATGGTGCATATTCTACTTCTACCATAGTTTCATTAATCCATTGCCATGGAGCGATTGTCCGCCTAAAAAACTATTGAATGACTCGTACATCCCTGAACCAGAGTGTGAGGTCAGTCTTCTTTTCGGTTCATTACAAATGTTTGTTTTCCATTCGTTTACAAACAGTTAAACGACTGGAAATCACGAGTTTTTGCCAAAACTTATGTATTTTATCACTTCTGCAACACTTGTGTTCGAACACTATTTCTCACATTTTCTTCTTTTCTCTCAAATTCTTATTCCATTACAAACAGTAATCCCTTTTGCAATGAATCCTAAAAAGTCATTCATTTTTGATGATTAATATTTCTCTAATCGGATCACAAAACTTATTCTTCTGTTTTCTCAATACCTTAACCTATCTCTGACTAAATCAACATTTTTTACAAAAAATATACAAAATATAATACATTTGACAAAAACTCGAAGAAAATGTCTGAATAAAAAGACTGATTACAAGCAACAAATAATTTACTCATCAGTTATTCATCATTTCTTTTGTTGACAATAAATATATTCCTAAAAGTATTGCGTGAGTTCTCTGCCATCCATTTATTATGAAGTAAGGGAGCGGACAATTTTATCATTCACTCTAAATGTTTATATTTGTCAACAAATTTAGTAATTGATTTCATTTTATTAATAAACGTTATTTAGAGTATTATTTTTATAGTTTACATCATTTTAAATACATTTAATGATATGAAAGACTTTAAATTATTAGTAATAAATTATTATGCATTTATTGGACAGTACTTTATAATGAACAGTGATGAACGTTTTTCGTACTCTTGTAAGCTTGGTATAATACATAAGACAAATTCTGATAATTCATTATTTATTTTAAATTAAATTTAATCATTATTTATTAATTAATTTTGAATCTAGATTTAAAGAGGATTTTTATTGTTAGGACTCACTTAGGAATCAAATAGATATTTACTAAAGAAATTGTATACTTTATAACTTAGATTCGGAATAGTTAAAGTACCCGCTTGAAAATATGAACAATAAATGATAGTCATTGGTCAGGATTTTTTTTAATAGAATTTGATCATGATGCAACGTATACTAAAGGTGAAACATTTGAATTTCAACAAAATATTAAGGGGTTTATTTTTCAATTATATTGGTAATAGTATTTAGGATTGAGATAAAAAGGGTCTGAAAAAAGGTCAATTGGAATTTATAACAAATGAATGGCCTTAAATGTTTCAATTATAAACATTTGTTTAAAAACCTTACCTAAAATACATGTATTTCAATACAAATTCTTTGATTTTAGTAATCAATATTTATTGAAAATGTTAGCACGTTCCATTTGTAGTCTTGATATACATAATATTTTCCTGGTATTAATGTATGAAATTTTTGTCCGGACCCGTTCGTTATAAAAAGATTACACTGTTTAATAAAAAGATAAACTCATTTTTTAGTCATTAATTACATAATTGAAGTAATAAATTATTACTAATATATGATTAATAATTAATACTAATTAATGAGCGCTTTGTTTAACAATTTTAATATTTTTAATTTTATAATTTTTAATTAAAAATTAATTATATAATAAATTGAAATTAAAAATGTAGTTTATTTAATTTGATTTCATTTCTATTTTAAATAAGAATAAGTTTCCAAAACACTATTCATTTCAATGAATAATCAAAGAATTAAACCGTATTTTTGTAGAGAATTATTGATTTTTCAATTAGACTTTGATTTGATTTATTGAGATATTGATGTCTACAAAGAAAGATTAAAACCGAAGGCATAAAATCAAGTTTTCAATCTATTTGTAATGTAATGAAGTGTTTGTTATCAATTGAATACTTTTGTTAACAATAATTGGAAGTTCTTGTGTTTGAACTTTGAAATAAAACCCTTATTTGCTTTTTTGTATATAATTATTGATTGTTTATTAATAATGAATTATAGACTATTTATACCCAATTCTTATGAAAAAACTCATTGAAATTTATTACTATTATCTGAAGTAAAGTAAATAAATTAGTCCTTAGAGTGAAGGCATGGGATCAATGTCTTGGATACACACATTTTATCTTAAAAGAAAATGATATAATTGTGAATATAGTCTAAGAATAGTTTCAATTGATGGCCAATCCTTACAAATCGATAAATTAAAGTTAAAGCTCTCCATAAAATATTTCATTTAGAATTGATTTCATGGAAACGATTTTCAATGTTAAGATATTCTCCTGAGATTACTTTTTATACTCTAGATTTTATAACCTTTTATCATAATATCACAACTAATGGATAAAACATGAATTAAAATTCAATGCAATTGTAAATTCAAAATTCAAACATCGCTTTATAAAAATCCATTATAACTAAATCTCAAAAAAAGTCTTTTCCATAAAAGATATTTATTTTGTTTATCTGAACTCCATTTGAAAACTTTTGATTTACTTTATTTTAAAAATTCTATTTTTTAACAATTTTGACCAAGCTTTTTATATAAATTGAACTGGATATTCTTTTTTAGTCCATTTCAAGAAATTATTTTATAGTTTTAGAGTTCTGATTAAAATTAAATCAAATCAAAAAGAGAAAACAAAATATTTTTTTAAAGTTTTCATTTCTTTTATTATAAGAAACCATAAAATCTCATAAAAGCCTTTCTGTCAGAAAAAAAATAATAACTTTTAAGAACGAAATTCACGCAAAAAATTTAATCTTCATTTTTGTTAAAATGAAATAAATCTACAAAAGGAATGTCTTTTAAAAGGATCGAAACAATCATTCATTTGAAGAAAATATTTTATCTTTTCTTATCTTCTTTTAAAAAGAAGACAATACTAAAGAAACAGACTTTCGTTATATAAGATTTTATATTATATTATCAATGATTTAATAAATAAATCAAAGATTATTATAATGAATGGAACCAAAAAGAGTACACTTTCTGAGGTAATAACGTTTTGAGTGAAAACTAATTAATTTCTTTCAAAGACTCTAAATAATAATCCGACGATTATTTGACATCAATAGGAATGGCTTCGACTCAAACCATAATTCTATTGTTTCGATAATTTAATTTGATTTTGATTTATAGCCCACTTCGAGAACGCCTTTAAATAGATTGAAGTCAAAATATAATCTTGGCATAGTTTCGTATAGTTTCTATGGCTTCTATTGTATAGTCTTTTATCGATTGGATTTTGGAGTTTCAATATTTTATTTTATTTAATATTTGTTTTATGTTATTATTTACTCAGATTTATATTCACAAAAATATTAGATTTTAAGAATGAATTTATGTTTAATTTAAGTCTATCTTTAAATGTCAGGAATGGAAACACATTTTCAAAGATTAATCTAAAAATGCATTACATAATAATGTTATCCATATTATCGCTGTTATAATCCTAATGTAGTTTTTGTAAAACATTTATTATAAATAGCGATAAAACTATTTTGCATTCATTGAAAGCTAACAATATTTCACTTTAATTATTGCAGAAAAGTAGTCCGACTCAGTATTTCTGGTACAGAACAACACTGGATATATCGGACGACATCAACGAACCCCAGAATTTCAACATTAGTATTGCCATTTGCCTAATGATTGCCTGGTTATTGTGTTACGCCTGTATGATCAAAGGCATCGCTTCTTCTGGAAAAGTATGACAAACATTACTGAATCGCAAATATGTGCACAAAATATTTGGAAACAATCGTAAAACACAATTACATTACTTACACAACAATTGAATAAACAGAATATTATCGTCACATCCATTGAATTCTTGATATTTTTATAGCCCTTTAATTGAATTTCTCTATAAATGAAACACAGATTTACACTATTTTATGATCAGAAGTAACTGAAAACAAATAATTAAACCCAATTCCATAACACTAAGACTACCACTTAAGTCATATTAAGCCGTCATTTAAAGAATTTGATAGAATTACTCCATTTTATCTAAAAATGTATTCAATATTATATGAATTGAAATATTTTGATATTCTATACTATTTTAAAATGATTTGATTTATTTTTGAGCCCTATTTTATTCCAATACAAAAGTAAACAGTGAATCGAAAACCAGAAATTTTGAGCTCAGAATCGATCGATAAATAGTTCCAATATTTGGTGAAAAGTTGTGACAATACAGCACTCATTTTATGGACTATCTTTCAAATATATGATACGACAGACACACAAAATATTGTGTAATTCTTTTCATTGTTTATTATAACTTCAATTATATTTTTTTTATTCAATTTTATTACTAAATATCGATCCAATGGTTTATACCAATTAGACTTCGCACTGACTTTTCTGTCAAAATATGTTCCAATTTATAAGAATATTATATAATATTCTATGAATTTAGACAATCAATTCATAAGTTAATAATATGTTTGGAAAATAACATTGAAAACACTATTACTAAAAGGGATAAATTTCCGTCAAATTTCTTTAAGAGATAACTTTGAATTTAAACTTATTTTTATTGAAGTGATAAGAATCTAATGGACCGCTCATTCAAAGTATATTTCGCTTCACTTATTCTTGAGATATGAAAACAGAAAGTTTATTAAAATTATTTAGTTAATTAGATTAATGTTTAATCTTGATAAAATACAATCAATATTGTTTTTCATGTTTTGATAATTAAATTTAAGAAAAATTGTTTCAGAAAATTAATGACAGAAAATATTAAAAAAGGAGGGAAAACACATTTTGTTCACACAATTTGAGTCAAAAGTGTTTAGAAAAGTGTAATGGTAATGACTGATGAACAGGTCGTTTACATCACTGCCACCTTTCCTTATTTGGTCTTGATCATTTTCTTCTTTCGTGGCATAACTTTGGACGGAATGGAAGACGGCATTAAACATCTCTTTACTCCAGATGTGAGTTCGAGCCATAAATTTGATGAAAACTAAAACAATTAATTTAAAAGAAAAGAAGTGATGCGAACAAAACTAATAAAATATGAATTTTGCAATTATTTAGTGGTCAAAATTGTCTGATCCATTTGTTTGGTTAGAGGCCGGAACTCAAATATTCTTTTCATTGGGTCTGGGATTTGGGGGTTTAATAGCATTCGCATCATATAATCCGGTTCACAATAACTGTTACCGCGACGCCATATTTGTTGCATTAACTAATTGTGGTACTTCTATGTTCGCTGGAATTGTAGTCTTTTCAGTAATGGGTCGGTTCACTAACAGCTCAAAACTATAGACGGATTAAAACTTATTAACTCTAATAATAGGATTCAAAGCGCATCGAATCCACGAACGATGTATTGAACGAAGAAATAAGATTTTACTCGAAAATGAAATCATTTCAAACATTTCTTCATTACTCAATCTAACAAATGTACCCGAATGTAATCTACAGAAGGAATTAGATAAGGCACACAAACTTACCATTCATTCATTTATTTGTTTTTCTCTTTAGTTAATAAGAGATTAGTTATAAGTTATAACTTATGATTTATTCTCACAATTTATTCCTTTTTTTATTTGAAATAAGTTTTTGTTTATAAATATTTGTTTTATACAGAATTCTGAGACACATTTTAATAGAATATGTATTTATTGACGTTTAAAAGAAATCTCTTTAACGTTAGGGCGCGTCGGGAACGGGCTTAGCCTTTATGGTATTCACTGAAGCCATCAATCAATTTCCAGGGATCGCTCCTTTTTGGTCAGTTCTCTTCTTCTTAATGCTCTTCACTCTGGGTATTGACTCACTTTCTTTGAGTTCTCTGTCTTTTTCTGAATAATTATGTGTCAATTGACAGGAATTGACTCTCAATTTGGAACATTGGAGGGAGCGGTCACTTCTATTGTAGATCTTAAACTTTTTCCAAATCTAAGAAAGGAGATTCTTACAGGTCTTAACACTCTTAACATTGTTTACCATTAATTTTCTCATAGAATTCTATTTACTTTTTATTGATTTCAAAAAAACGTTTCAAACAGTTATGAATCGATTTATTAATTTTGATTTTTTCTTCTTAATAATAGGTTCCATATGTTTGGTAAATAAACTATTGAACCAATTGTTCAGTGGATTGAATTCAAGTGTTCTCTCAACTCATTTCTATTTCAGATATCATTTTTCATTTCACTCGTGTTTTGTAACGGTTCGGGAAATTATATTTTCACTCTTTTTGATGACTTCGCCGGCAATTTTCCACTTCTTATCGTCGCGTTTTGTGAATGTATTGCCGTCTCTTATATTTATGGACTAAAAAGGTTTCATTAAAAGTTTATTTCATTGATTTAATTTAATTTCTCTTTATCTTAGATTCAGTGATGAAATAGAGTTAATGACTGGAAAAAGAGTAAACTATTGGTTTCTTTTATGGTATGAATACTCTTATCATAAACTTTTGAAATTTCAAAGTCCTATTTACTTTTTCAAAATTATATTTACATAAATCTAATGATTTTTATATCAAATTCATTCGAAAGAATTAAAAAAAATGAATGAATTATTTTATAGTTGGAGGTATATCTCACCGCTAACTATGGTAACGATACTGATCGCCAGTTTCATTAAACTTATTTCCAAAGGAAGCTGTTATGACGCCTGGAATAAAGAAATGGTAAATTACTTTCAGACTTAAATCAATACATACAGACTTACAGATAAATAATTTTAAAAACATATTATTTGAGATATTTATAATTTAATAACATATCTAGCCAACATTTCTATCCATTTAATATAATATAAATATATTACTAATTAAGTACTTATTTGTAAGTATTTTAAATTTTTAAAAAATATCTAATTTTAAAACTAATTTTTTTTATACTTGAAATTATAAAATGAAAATTTCTAATATTTTCAACACTTATTTTCACTCGAATTCCTTAATTATTCACAAAAATTTGATTTAAAAAATTCAAGAATTTATAACGACTTTAACTTATTTTAATTAAATGACGACAAGTTTTAGTCATTTGAATAAAAAATTGAAGCAATAAAATGACATTTTCGAGAAAATATGCAAATAAGAAGAATCGCTTATTTTCTAACGAACCTATAGTTAACAAACCATTGAAGGGATAGAAATCGATTAAATTTGAACAAAACCGATAACTTTACGAATAATCTGGAAAAGAGTGAAACGATATTTCAATGTTTGGTTCGTTATTTGGTTATTCAAATTAGATACTAAATAACCCCCTTTTAATGCATTTTACTTATTTTGGTTTATAAATTAAATACTCTTCAAATATAAATATTTTCTGACATAAAGTTATGTTTTATATCATTTCATACATATATTTATTAATAATATTAATAATAAAAATATTAATTTAATATTTCATTCTTAATGATACAATTTTTTAAAATTGTTGAGTTTAGGCATAGATTTAGTATAAACTATCAAAATTAAATAATGAAAAAGAGTTCATTAAATGGTATTAATAATACCGTATTATCTTTTAATTACAAATTATAAATTAGTTATTAAATAATCAAATAAATTGTTTAAATATATAAATAATGAAATTCTTTGTAGAAAATATAAAATTATTTAAATATTTAACATAAGTTTATCCATAATTAGAAAACTATTGAATTTTTCAATCAGTTTAATGAAGAGAATAAGTTATTTTAGAGCCAGAATTGGACTAATAGTTGAATGTTTTGTTTATCGATTGAAATAAGAGCTGACATGAAATGCAATCTCATTGTGAGATGCGTTCAGAAATCCAAAGTAAATGTGTCTTCAGAGTTGACCGAAAAATAAGTTGAAAATATTCTTAACATTTCTTAATGAATAACATTTTCTTCAGTTATAGTTTTGAAATAAAAAATAAATAATTATTTGATTTTAATAAAAATATTTGAAATGATTTGAAATATAGAGCAGATGTGAGAAATAATTCAACTGTTATTCTATACTCAAATATATGACATAAAAGAATGTATAAGAATATGAACTCATTTGTTGTCGAAAAAAAATAGAGAGAATTCCTGAATTTTATGTTAAACCAAAGTATGGAAAATATGAAAAAATGCGAGTAATGTCTTGAATGCATAAAATTAAAATATATTTGAAGAGAAGTTAACATTTTTATTAGTTATAAGAATTGGAACAAACATTTGTCACAAAAACATATTAAATGTTAATAAATCGAATAAATGATAAAAATATTAATTCAAATAAAACTAATGAATATCTTTTTGTCTTAAGGCTACGACAGAAGAAAAGGAATGGCCGACTTGGGCTGTTGGTCTCATATTTTTTCTTATTCTGATCTCAATAATTTGGATTCCAGTTATCGGGTTATTACGATTGTGTGGAATTCATATTCTGCCCGATGAGGAGCCATCTTGGTTTCCTGCAGAAGAACTCAGACAATATCATCGAATAGTTCCACGAAAAGTGACTTCTTTTGAAAGATTAGTGTTTAATATGAAAGATGAGGAGCCATTAGAAGATGTATGAAAAGAAGTCTTTTTTAGAAACCTGTATATAATGCCAAGAAGTGGTCATAAAATTAATAGTTTGGCATAAATTACAAAATCGTTAATAGCTATGCATTCATCCAATCATTGTATAAATCATATAATTTTGGCTCCAATTCATTGAAATTAATTTAAATAAATCTGAAAAATAATGTGAATAATCAGAAAATGGATGATTACAGGGCTCACCACTCAATCGATTTATGGTCTGACTATCGGTACAGCTTTAGATCATAAATAACCAAATTTTATATTTTAAGTGAATTTGATAACAGGTTTCAAAAAAAGGACGGAATATATAATATGACAATATATTAGTCATTGAATGAAATTTTTGTTAAAATTTGTTGTAAATAATTAAAATCAGAATTGAATTGAATTGTATTTAAAATATTTATTATTTAAAAATATTAAATAAATTGCTGTTCAAAACTAATTCAATAAATATATTCATTTAAATGCTTGTATTTGGGGAGAGAGAGAGAGAGAGAGAGAGAGAGAGAGAGAGAGAGAGAGAGAGAGATAGAG
>JAQFZM010001315.1:0-19317 GCA_034695785.1 Galumna obvia | reverse complement strand
TATATAAGAATCGCATTCATAAGCAAAAGTTTGATTCGCACAGAATTGACAGCCGGGTATCGGTCGGTGAGGCTCTATATAAATAGCGAATGACGAGCGCTCATAGAAGTAAAACATGAATTTAACCATTTCTTTGTGTTCGTCATAATCTCTTCTATCGGTCAGAAATCTCGGGTTAATATCGGGATAAACAAAAGGATTACTCGACTTTAGTTTAACGTAACCCTCACTTCTGGGTAATTCAAAAGTTGATCGGGCCATGAAGTGTTTCTTTCCCAAGAATTGGGAATAGTATTCTTCCCACTCTTGTCTTTTATCAAAAGAAAAAATTGCGGAATTGAAAAGTTTTGGAAATTTTTGAATCATTGTTTCCATCGCAACGTTAGGCCACTCTTTGTTTGTGTGGTTATGAGTACTTAAATATGTAAATGAGTTATAAAATTTAGTTAATTCCCCCGATTTGTTGACATTATATTCTTGCAATTTCTCGACAGAGATCTCTGGATCTCCACTTTTAGATAAATTTTGATATTCGTCTTTAATCAAGAAATTAATCTTAAGCTTTGGGTGGTTTTGTAAATGTTCTCCTACAGGCAGATCCATCACCAAGGGTATATTGTAATTTTTCAAATGTTTTTGTGGTCCGATACCCGATAACATCAGAAGTTGAGGTGAATTTATTGCTCCTGTAATCAAACGGATGTGTACGGAGGGGCCACGGGCCACGGGCCATTCATCTGTGGCCCCAAAAGGTACGGAGGGGCCACGGGCCATCCATCTGTGGCTACAAAAGGTACGGAGGGGCCACGGGCCATCCATCATACAAATAAACCATATTTGGGGTAAAAAAATTTATTTTAATTTGTTGTAAGATTATGATGATGAAAAAATATTTAATTTACCTTGTACAATTTTCTTATAATTTACTATTTTATCAAATGTCTAATTTTTGAGATATGTTATGAAATTAAAATTTCTTTTGATTATTTTTATATACTAGAACAAAATTTAGTCTATACGTTTTTTTGTTTTTCAATATTCTTATTCCTTTGGATAAAATCAGCTCGCAAATTTTAAAATTTTCAAAATTTTAATTGATTTTGTTCACAATTTTCTTAATCAATTTTGATTAAACAAAATTATTTAAATACAAAATGATATATAGTATAAATTTACCAAATTTAATTAATATATCTCAACTATTGCCAAAATTATTGTTAATAAAGTATTTTCCCATATAAAAGTATATAATATAACATTTGCTTTATTGGTTATTTTGGATAAAAAAAGATTTATAAAGAAGGCAATGCGTAAAACATGGCCCATAGCCCCTCCGTACCTTTTGGGGCCACAGATGGATGGCCAGTGGCCCCTCCATACAAATCCGTCCGAAACACATAGTGGGCATATTTTAAAGAAAACACTGTAAGGACAATAAATGATTTTTTCATTGATAAAAGAATAATTGAATATTAATGTAATTTATTTTAACAGAATTTTTAACCTTATATAGATTAAATCCTATAAATTTTGTGCAATTTCTCCCATAAGACACGCGTTTTATGAGATTTTGATTATTTGTTAAATAAATAGTGATGTGGTTTCATTTAAAATACCTAAACATTAATTGCCGGAGTTAACAAATTTGAAAAGAAATGGAAAGGAGAGCAATGTTGTGCTGTAATTACAACTTGATATAAGGCTAATATAATATCCTTTTCTGCCAATGTTGTTATGTTTAGTGTGACCAGGTCCTTTCGCAAAAATAAGTATTTACTAGATTCAAAATAATAACAAAATAAGTACATTTTATTTTATTAATTTATTGAATTAAGTCTTATTAAACAATATTTTTCATTGATTTTTGCAAATACAGTGTTACCTATTTATAACCAACGAATCGGGAACAAATTTTGTTCATTTAAACGAGGTTTTCCTTAAAAAAAATAAATAATTTTATAATTAATTTTAAAATAATGGAAAATAATTACTTTGACAATGTTTTATATACATTTGATTTAATAAATGAAAAAATTTTATTACTTTTTATTAACTTTAAATATATTTTAAAATATCTCAATATAATATAAAAATTATAAGTTTAAAAAATAATTTCTAACAATGGGAATATTATTTTATTTATTCATTAATTAATGGAACAAAAATATTTTTAAAAAATTACTTGTAGGATATTTCTAATTTTAATTATTTTTATTAAATAGCATCATAGACAGTTTTTTATAAATTATATTTTGTGTAAACTTTAAATGTTTTCAAGAGTTAAATTTTATATTTTATATTAAAATAATTATAAATATATTATGGAATATAAGATAACTTTAATATACAAATTAATTACAACTCTATAATTAAAAATTATAAATAATTTTAGTTATTTTAATAGTCGACGGATATATCCTTAAAGACTGATGATTAACTAAGTCAATAATGCTTTAAAATTTTTAAATTAATCTGTTTTCTTATCTACAGTAATTCTACAAATTATGCTGACATAAATTATGGCAATTTTAATAACAATTTCTTTTGTTTTGATAAAAAAACCTTTAAACAATTAGTTAATTGCTTGTATTTTATATACTCTTTTATTAATGAAAAGGTTTTATATAAATGATTTTGTCTACTTTTAGGTTTCAAAATTTTGTATAAATATTAAATAAAAATAATTTTATTATAATCTTTTTAAGCTCAATTTTGAATTAATTCTATTTATACATATTTTTTCAAGTATATTTTGTTATTACAATTAGTGAAAATCTTAGTAATTGCATAAAAATATAATTTTTTAGAATTGGCTTTTGATATAATTATTTAAATTTTTAATATTGATTGTATTTTTAGATATTTTAAACAAAGGTTACAATTTTAAAAAATTACAGTAGATGTTCTTTATCAACCTCATTTTTAGCTTAAGAATAGTTATTTTAAAATACAATCCATGCTCGATTTATATTGGCTTGATTGAACAAAAAGTGGTTACAAACGATTAGCTATATTTGTATTTTATATGACTTAATTTATATCAATTATACAGTTTTTCATAAAACTTAAAATATCTTTCAAAAAAAATTTATTTATGGTAAATCTTATTTTTACGATATTAATATTTTATGAAATAAGTACAGTTTGTAGTACCTATTGAGCCTTGTTAAGTACGGACAAAATTTAGCCAAACTAAGTGCAATACTTACTATAAAAGTACGTCAGGTCACTCTAGTAGTATGGAGTAACTAAATCTATAAAATATTTTTTTCAGATTTTTACATAATAATACAGTGAAAAATTCAATATTAACATAAATAACTTTAAAATCAAAAACAAAATATATTTAAAAATTTTGAATTATAATTAAAATTAGATTTTTTTGTAGTATCCTTACTTACAATACTACGTGAAACAATTTAAGTTATTGCATATTTTTTGGTTATCTTTCAATATTAAATAATTTCTATTTAACTTTTCTTTTAATATCCCTCTGAAATTTATATCATTTTTAAACCTTTAAATGAAGTGATTATTTAGTATGACCTCAAAACCTATTTATAAGTTAATTTATTTCTTATGATTTATAGACAAGGTAGGACTTTTATAATGAAAGTTTTCAAAAATATGCAGGGTAAAATACGTTGAAAAGTGCTATACATTTAATCTTCTCATCTATTAACAATTAAATTTAAACGTGAATTTTCGATTTCAAGTAGGAAAAGAATATTAATTAACAGATATTTTATTAAGAATAAAGATTTTTTAGTGAAATGGAAAATTGTCTTCTGATTAAAACTAGACAAATTAGAAAGTCTTATGGATTTTCATTTAATAAATTATAATCAATTTTCAAATAATTGTATAAATTAATAATATTTGAGCTATGAAAATTTTATTTTTGCGATAATTGTGAAAATATAATTAAATGTTGTGATGCTTTTGAGCGCTTAATGGTCAATATTTTTAGGATTGATTTGAGCTTATACATTTTTTATATAAGAATATATGACGCCCATGATTTTTGAAATATGATAAAATATTAATTATAATACTTAAAAATATAAATAAAAATTATATTTAAGTAAGAACGAAGACAAAGTTAATTTTCGATAAAATTTTAATTTTGATCTGATTTTTAAATTACGGTATAATAAATCAAGTTTGTTTGTTAAACTCAGAAATGTTTTATAATAATTTGATATTTTGTAAAGTTATTATTTGAAAATTTTTTTGGTTCTTTATTTTAATTATTGTTAATTATTTTTCTATTTTTGTCTTATTATTATTGTCAAAATTGTAATAATTTCAAATATATAATTGTATAAGAAATTGGATGCCTACAGGAATAAAAGTTTTTTACAAGGGGAAAAGGGAAAGTTTTAGGCATCTTGCTTAAAGTTTTCATGAACATTCTGATCACATTTTGAGAATAATTGTATATAATTAAAAAATAAATCAATTTTTTCAAATTAATTAACAATTTTAAATTTCAATTAAGAAAAATATTGGTTGCTTTGAAAAATTTAAAATATTACCTTGGTCAATCTGACATTCGTTACTGTTGTTATTTTGAGTAATGATTTCTCCTGAGTGAACCAAAAGTGTGGCCGTCATTAACCAAGGTCGTCGTTTCGAATATTGATTGAACATTGATTGGGATTTAAAATAAATGTTGCATCAATTTTTTGTCAAAATTTAAAAAAATAAATTTTGAAATATTTTTTTGATGAATTAATGAAAATTTGAAGTTTTTAAAATTTTATATATTAAATTCCACGGATTAAAATACACCATATAACAAAATATTTTGCGATTAGTATGGAGTAACCAAACTTATTAAATTTATTTTTTACATAATTTTAAATAAGACTACAATGTAAAAAAATTAATATTAAAATTTATAACTTAAAAATTAAACGCACGAATTTTGCTCAAAAAGTTTACCCATGAAATTATAAGATTGTTTAATAGAGCATTTTACTTACTTTATTCATTAGTTAAAATTTGATAATTATTCAATTTTTAATATAAAATATCTTTATATACATTAAGACTTTAGACCAAATATTCGTTGAAGAATATGACATAAATTTATTAGAGGAAAAATCAATCCGTCGAGGATTAAACAGTGCATAGCTCGCAATGAATGCCTTACATATAATTGAGTTTAAGATAAAATATTCGTCAATAGTTCTTATTCATTTTTAATAAAACACATTTTTTCGATCATGTATCTAGTTAATTTTTTTTCAAATTGAAGTTCATTTTTCATTACCTTTACTATGTAATTAGATATTAATATCAATTCTTTTGTGCAGCATTACATTATTTATTCTATCAACTATAGTCTTTTACAACATCAATTAATTTTTAACCAGTACGAATCAGAATTCCAATTAATTTAAATCATAATTCATTTAAAATTGAGAAAAACAATTTTAGACTTGCGCATATAACATAGCATACGCACGAATTTGGCTCAAAAAGTGGCTCTTCTGATATGAATGGTTTAATGAATGAACATGAAAGGCTTATACAAATTGTATAATAAAATATTTTACACCTATGTCCTAAAACTGAATCAAATAATATGAAATAGAAATATAAATTAATAAAATAAAAGATTTTAATTAAATAAAGTTAAAATTTAAATTATTCATTGTTTATCGATTAAAATTTTAGTAATAAAATTCATTAAAAAAATTTAAATATTTATATTAAAAAAATGCAATAAATTTAAAAATAAAATAATATCAAAATGAATGTCTACAATTAAAGTAAAATAATGGAAATTGTCCAATAATTTTATAATTGATTTAAAAATAATTCAATTTAATTTTAAATAAATATTTTAAAATTAACTCATCAATAATATTTTAAACAATTTAAAATAATTTATATTTAATTATAACATATTTATCTTTATTTATTTCAAAGAAAATGATTGAATTTCCTATAATTTTACGATTGATTTAAAAATTAGGGAAAATAATTACTTTGTCAATGACTAATATTGATTTAATTTAAAAAGTAAAATTTTTTTTATATTTTATGAATTGTAAATAAATTTTAAAATTTCTGAATATAATATATAAATTGAAAGTTTAATACATGTTCTTCAAAAAACAGGCAATTTATTTTTTTTAAATCTTTAATTTATCGAAAACATTTTTTTATAATATGAATTTTCGATTATTAATTTCAATTTTTTTATTAAATAACATCATAGGCAATTTGTTATTCATAATTTTTTTTAACCATTAAATGTTTTCAAGTGTTAAATTTTATTGTTATGTAGACCTTAGGTGGGGGTTATACTCACACATAATCAAACCTATCTGGATTATTTAAATAATAGGGAAATTTATTATTCATTATTATTAAAGTGTGGATACTCGAACTGAAACATTCATTCAAAGTTTGTTTATAAATTCAAATGACGGTCAAATTTAATAATATTTTATGTTTATTGAAGTGAATATATTTTACAACTAATTTTTAACAATGATAACTGATACATGTCCTTATTTAGAAGGGGTGCGGACATTTGTCTTAACCCGTAAAATGTTATTTTGGCAGTAAATATTTATAAATTTTATGTATTTTATGTATATCAACTTGATAATATTAATAAAATAAGTTGTAAAATCAATAGTCCTATCATCGATCAATACAATAAGGTTAAATTTTTTCGATAATTTTTATTATGTGAAAAATTTTACGATATTTGGAATAAGGAAACCTTTAGCCACAATTCTAGATTTGGAACAATCACTGGCAAATTTATATAGTAAATTAAATAAAACAATGTTAATATAGATTGATTACAATTAAATATGTTTTAATATATATTATAGTGCATATTCTTATTAAATACTAGATATTTACTAATCAAAAGGGCTAATTTTAAATAATAATTTATGATTTTTCAGGTAAAATCAGCATGAAATTTTAACAAATTTTCAAAAATAATAATATAATAGGCTTTAAACATGAATAAATTAATTTTATGAATTATCGTTTATAGAAAAATAAGCATGGTTAATATTTCAATATTTATAGAGTTTTGCTAATTCCAAATTTTGATTTTTTTAGCAAAATTGCCAAAAAGTTTTCTGACATGAAGTAAGTTTTAATCAGATAAATTCTAAATTAATGATGATACAAAAGAACTAAATACATTTTTTAAGATAATAGTAAATGACTAAAAATAATTAAAAATATTTTTGTTTTTAGCAACTCCTGGGGCCCGATAATTTACGTTCAAATTATTGTGTCAGTTCGAGTATCCACACTTTATTTAATTAAAAATGATTTGACTTTTCCGCAAAAAAGGGAAATTTATTTTATTCATTCATTAATTTGTCCGACAAAAATATTTTTAAAAATTTGAATTTTAAAACAATTCTAAACTTAATTTATATTTAATTATAACAAATTTGTCTTTATTTATTTCAAATAAAATGATGAAATTTCTTATAATTTTATGATTGATTTAAAAATAAGAAAAAATAATTACTTTGGCAATGTTTAATATTGATTGAATTTAATAAGTAAAATTTTTTTATATTATATATACTGTAAATAATTTTTAAAATATTTCAATATAATATCAAAATTAAAAGTTTTAATATAGGTCTCCAAAAAAACCATCAATTTATTTTTATTAAATCATTAATTTATCATAAATATTTTTTATAATATAAATTTTAGATTATTAATTTCAATTATTTTTATTAAATAGCATCATAGGCTATTTATTATTCATAATTTTTGTTTAAACATTAAATGTTTTCAAGCGTTAAATTTTATTGTTATGTAGACCTTAGGTGTGTGTTATACTCACACATAATCAAACTTATCTGGATTATTTAAAAAATTTATTAATCATTATTATTAGTTAATTATATATGATTTGACCTTTCCGCAAAAAAGGGAAATTTATTTTATTAATTCATTAATTTCTCAATAATACTGACATAATTTATGGCAATTCCAATAAATATTTCTTTTATTTTGATAACACAAACTTTTACCCAAATAGAGAATTTATCCTCTCTTTTATCCTCTCTTTTATTAATGAAAAGGTTTTAAATCAATGGATTTGTATACTTTTATGGGTCAAAATTTTGTATAAATTTTAAATAATTATAATTTAATTTTATTTTTATTTAAAGCAAAATATTGAAATAATTCCAGGGATGGCCAAAGAACTCGACTCCAGGGGGTGGTGGTAGTGGGGGGTATTTTGGGAAAAATCCCAGGGGGGAATTAGGGTGGAACACAGTTTCAAATGTCAAATTACTTTATTTTTGACAATTATGGAGAAAACACAGTGTAACAATCCCCATTGTTTCTAATAAAAAGGTGAAATTTTCTCGTAAAAAACAAAAAGACTCATCACCAAAGAGATAGCCCCTCCTACCACAACCCTCCAATTCTGTTAAAATGATGAAATTTCTGTTTTACTTTAGGTGGTTGGGTGAAAAACGATTATATATACTACACTTTACTCCGTGAAAGTAGTGAAAAATAATTATTAAACAGTTTTCTAATGTATATGACTACTTTAGCCTATGGTGACGTAATTATCGAAATTAATACAAAAAATTTACAAGGGAGTTTATCGTAAGCTCAAATTCAGATCAGCTTGAAAATTTCCTTTCTAATAGAACTCATTTAATTATCAATTTTAAAAATGAAAATATCTGCAACAGAGCAATATTTTGGAAACCAGTTGGGGTCTAACTTGTAAATTATTTTTTAAAAAACACCATGAAAGATAAAAATATTATTTTAATTCCTTTAATCATCATAATTTATTCTTAGCAATTGTTAAAAGGATTACTTTCTAACTCAATGTTTTCATGGGGAAATTGAATATATTTTAAAAAAATAATTATTTTAAAATATGTTAAGATAAATAAATAATTTTTTTAATCAAATTAAAGTTATATTAAAACAAAATAATAAACTAAAAAATTTAAGTGTTTTTATTTTCTTTTAACTTTTGCAAATTTTCTTCAAATTAATGATATTTTTATATTTATTCAGGTAAATGATACAAAAATGATAACATTTAAAATTGTGTCCATAACAATATGAAGTTTAACACAAACAACAACAGATAAAAGCATATTCTATGCAATGTGAACATTTATTTTCAAGAACATTAAATCAATATTCAAAAGGATTTCAAACTTTTCAGGATGAGGTTCGGAATATCCTTAAGAAATCCACGTCTAATTTTAAAATCCTCCCTTCGCCAACCGCTGGAAATAATATTTTTAAACCATTTTATAACTCGAAGCTTGTTAAATTTCCAGACATTGTTACCTTATCGCAAATAAATGGTGTAGTAAACAGTGTTTGTTGTAATCTTGGCACAAATGTTCCCATCGGTTCTAGCACTACAATAAATAAAATAGATATGATTTGTCACCTTTAGAATTTGCCGTTTTAATAGTTTATGAAATAGTTGTCTCATAGATAGATTAAGCGATTATTTCAACTTTAACATCTCCTATATAATCTAGTGTTTTGCAAGAATCAATTTTTTTATTTTAGCCAGATTGATCTGAATTGAAAACTTGGCAGTTTTAATAATCCTTAATAAAATTATCAAATAAATTAGCGGTCATCAAATGTTCCCCTTTTTCTAAAAAATGATTTTTCGAACAAATTTTTTGGAGAAATTTTACGATTCTATATTTTAAATATCCACAAACAAACTTTGAGGCTTAAATGATTGAAAATTAATTTCAATATTTTCTTTCATGCGCATCCCTAGAGATCCCAATCGTGTACATTTAAATGATTATTTTTGCTTTAATAAATTAATTTTAGTGTAATTCCAGATTACTTTAAAAATTACATTAATTTTGCCCCTTTTAAATAGTTGTTTCCAAATGTATAGAGTTGTCAAGTGATGTGAAAAATCTAAATTTATTGGTTTCTTTCGTTAAATTCTTTCGTTTTGTTGTTCCCCTTTTCAAGAATTCAACTGCTTAATCACTACATTTATGTAGTATAATGTAGTTATGGAATCCAAAATATGTCGCAATTTGTAACCGCATAAACCAGGAATCAGATGAAGTGATAATTAGTGAATTGTGTCTTATAAATCATAACTAAAATTATTAATTTTTTTTGGATTTTCCGACTTTTTTATATTAAATAATATTTATAGGATTTTAATTTTACTATTAAAATCATTAAAATCCGACCAAATTAACCCCTATTTGTTCCTATTAATCGGAAAATTCATAATTTCAAAATTTATTCCTATTTATTCTGATACCCTAAAAAATGCAACTAATGATAAAAAGCATTATAAATTATATGTAAACATAATTTATAATTATTAATAAATAATTGTATTGATTGTTTAAAATGACTTAACCTTAGTCAAGTTTGTCTAATAAATTAAACTTATTTATTCAAAAACATTCAAGAACTTTAGAGATAGATAAGGTCAAACCTTTTTTAACTGTGTTATACTTACATGGAAAGAAAATCATTGAACATTTGGATGGATAAGGACAACAAAATCGGCTCTTAAATGGACAACAAACTCAATAAACTATAGGCAATGCTTTCTTTTTTGTTATTAATATTAGTGGCAATAATAGTAATGAAATAACAATGAAGGCGATGGGCCACTATTTTAAAAATTTAATTAAGATATTATTTTAAGGCTTATTTAACAAATTTTACAGTCAATATAATTAAAATTTTAAAACCCTAACTTTTAGCTAAAGAATATCTATCTTGAAATAATTTCAATGTAAATATTCAAATTATATATTTCCTAAAGTAAATATATAACAAAATGACAAGGAATAAAATAAAATTTAAAATATTTCTGAATTTATATTATTAATATATAATTTATTAATTTTAATATTTGAAGAAACGAATAATTTTCAATATAATTATTTAAATAGATAAAGAGTTTATTTATTTAATTTTAGTGTAAGAACCGGTTTGTAGTCGAATATTCGGTTAAGTTGCTAAAGACACGTCGGTTTTAATTTAATGACCATTAGTTCCTGTGCGAGACCACCCGAAGTGATAAAAAATCTCGGTATTAAGTTAAAACCGTAACTGAGGACGATAAATGTGACTAGGATTCAACTAATAAAAACTATTATTCCATTTAAATACCTAATAGGTACCACTGGTTACCGCCACAGGCTAACCAAAGTCTTAGTGTATTAATAGAGGTTAACCCATTACACAACGAAAATCATGTAAAGATTTTAAATTTTGCCAATGTAACCTTCACATCTGTAAGAAAATGAATAAAATATGATAAAATAATTTGAAATATAAATTTATATATTAAAATAAATATTGGGTAATTTTTTTATTTCTGTAATACATTTATTTTAATTAGTGAACTTTTATATGACATTTATTAAGCTTAAATAAATTTTTAAATAGCTTAATATAAAATAAAATTGAAGGTTTTAATTTAATTTTATTTAATTAATTCATTAATTTATCGAAATATTTTAAATTATATTTTTCAGGTTAAATAAATGTAAATTAATTATTAAAACCATTATACTTTTATTTTACAAATAAATAAATATTTTAATATTAAATATAATAAACCGTTAGACTATTAAAACAAGTTTAATATTTTATCTTATGATGATGAACAGTGCTCCAAAATTTCTTATCTACAGTGATTTCCTTAGTTATTCTTATATAATAAATAGCAATTTTATTAATAATTACTCTAGATTTAATAACACAAAATTTTATATAAATAGACCAATTAATATACTCTAATTTATATGAAAAGTTTTTTAATCAAATGAATAGTTTTGTCTAATTTTATTTGTTCAAACTTTTGCATATAAATATAATTTAATTATATTATGAATTATATTTAAAAATTGAAATAATTCTATTTAAACCAATTCTGTTCACACCGCTTTTGTCGATAAAATTAATGGTAATAAAAGTAATTGAATAAAAATAACAATCAGTTCGTTTGGCCAGTATTTTAAATTTAAAAAAATAATAATTTTAAAATTTTTTAAATTAATTTTACAGCTTATTTAGATAAAATTTTTAACCAATAACTTTTAATTTTAGAATATGAATCTTGAAATAATTTCAGTCTAAATATTCCATTTAAATTTTTATAAATTTTCACTTAATTATAATTAAATTATTATATTATAATGCACAAATATTTTTAAAATCATTTAAGAAATTAAAGATATATGGTGATTAGTATATTAAAATTTTCTAAAATATAATATTTTAAAATTTTGAATTAAAAATTATAAAATTTATTGTAATTTTTAAACATAGGGCATAAAGCATAAATTAAGAAATAATATTTTCACAATTAAGGATATTTAGATAATTTAAAACTAATCCTTATTGATACATAAAAACTAATTAATTAAAAAATTGTTAGTGGTGGAAGTATAACCCATTCAAAATAAAATTTAATTTATAAAAATATTTTATGATAATAGAAACATTTCATACAGTTTATCCAAAACATAAAGATTTTTATAGAAATACATTATTTTATTGGTTTTAGATTCTATTATTAAATTATATTTAATTTTAATATTTTTAACTTTTCTTACAATTTATTGAAATTTATATAAAAATTTATTTTATTTTTATTCTCACCTCTGAGAATCAGAGGGTAGGAATGTTAGAAAAGTTTATTATATTAAAAATTTAGATGAAAACTTTAAATGACTTACTAACTATATTTTCAGAAAGAAGTATTTATTACTACATTCAAAAGGTTTGGACGCCAATATAATTGAATTAATTTTAAAACGTTAATAGATATTTATAGTCTGTAACATGCATTCAAAAGTTTCATAAGGACGTGGCAATAGGTGTTTTATAAATTTTTCACTACATTACATAGTAAGTGTAGTATATGTAATCGTCTTGCATCCACCCGCCCGCCCATCCACCCATCCAACAAGCTCACTCACACATTCTACAGGCAAACCCACTCATTCAAAGGTCCAACAATCTGTTAGGCGCAATTCCTCACTCTATTAACTAACCCAATCATTCTGTGTTCTCCCTTTATATCTAACTTTTGATGATAATGAGAAAATGTAGATTTTTTAAAGAAACGTAGTAGAATTTGTAAGCAGTGATATCCTTCTCTGAGGACCAAACCTTTTGTTTTAACGGGAAAATTTCCCTTTTTTTAATGGGATCGGAGAGGTGTGATAGGCTGGGATATCTTACTCTTTTAAACAAATCTTTTATTAGTAATAGGGATTTTTTTCTTTTTCACAGAAATGGATTAGTGTAGGCTATGCTATCCTTCTCTTAAGATCAAACCTTTTGTTTGTAACGAATTTTTACGTCCTTTTGATATAAACAAAAAATTGGGATGCGTGCTCTCCATGGAACTTTGCCTGTTTGATATTAAAGGGGAAATTTTGCCTTTTTGAAAGAAATGAAAGATAGGCGTAAGCTGTGATTTCGTTCTCTGGTGGCCAACCCTTTTATTAAAAGCGGGAAATTTTATCTATTTGATAGAAACGTAAGGAAGTTGTAAGTTGTGATGACCTTCTCTAATGACCAACCCTTTTGTTATTAACTGGTAAATTTCGTCTTTTTGAAAGAAACGGAAGGGCGTGGTAGTCAGAAACAACCTGCCCTTTTGAAAAACCTTTTAGATATTAACGGAAAAATTCGTCTTTTGGATAGAAACGAAAGAATGTTTGTAGTCTCTTAAACCCTTCTCTGGGGGACAACCTTTTTGTTAATAACGTGGAAATTTCGCCTTTTTGAAAGAAACGGAGTTGAATTATAGATTGTGGTATCCTTCTTTGGTGATAAAGAATTTTGCACATAACGGAGAGATTTCTTTTTTTGAAAGTAATGGAAAGGAGTGGTTAGCTGTGAAATGCTTCTCTAGTGACCAACCCTTTTGTTATTAACTGGTAAATTTCGTCTTTTTGAAAGAAAGGTTAATGCGTGTTAGTCAGTAATAACCTTCTCTTTTGACAAACCTTTTTGATATTAGCGGAAAATTTCGTCTTTTGGATAGAAGCTAAAGAATGTGTATAGGCTCTTATGATAATTTCTGGGGACAACCCTTTTGTTTGCAAAGATAATTTTATCAATATTTACAATTATTAATTTTATACAAATACATCTAAATTATTATCAAAACAAATCTTAATAAAATCCTTTCCGTATTAATTAATAATATTCTTTCTTATTTGTTAAATTTTGAATTTATTTTAATCAATATTGTCTATAATGTATTTATTAATAAAAATTATTTTATTTAACCTTAGAACAGACGATTTAAAAACTTACGTAAACACAAAGTAATGGATTTTACTTACACCTAATCAAACCTATCTAGATTATTTAAATAATTAGAATAATGACTAATTTTTACCTTTAGTTAATTATAAATGATTTGAACTTTACGCAAAAAATGAAAACTAATTTATTCATTTATTAATTTTTCAAACAAAAATATTTTTAAAATATGAATTTAAGAATACAGTTAAAGATCGATAGCGTGAACCTTGTCGGGATGAAAGTTTGATTCAAGCTATTGGTTCGTCGACCCAACCCGTCATTTTATAAACCTTAGTTTTATTCGATATAATAAGCCATCAAATTATATAAAAATGTATTTTAAGTAATTATTTAGTAAATTATTGAATAATTTTTGACTAAATTGGAGAAAGTAATCTTTGATTAACCACTTCTTTTCTCATATTAATAAATGAATCCAAGAAAGGGTTGACATTTCTATCTGTAGAATATTTCGGCAAATTTTTGATATAATCGATAGGTTAAGAAATTTTAATCAATTTGTAGTGTTATTTATTGTGGCACTATTCTACTTCTTTTTGTTTGATTCAAATTACAAGAGCTTTCTTTACTTCCTGATTTTTAGCGACGGATATTGTAAACAGTTGTTCATTTGATTTGTTCCAAGAGTTTTCACAAATTTCGATAATTTTCTCGGATAATTTGAAGCATTCGAGTTATATTTGATAAATATTGGAGGTTATGTGCACTTAAGATCACTTTTTTGTCGACACCGTTTCTAAATTTATTAATAATTTCAAATTATTCTTGATTTAAAATTTTTCTCTTTTTTTATTACATTCTTAAAAACATTTTTTGATTTTTATTGACGATATTTGTGATATTTTACATAAAATATTACAGTTTGTTTTAAATTAATACTTCACCATATTGGTAAATTCAACCTATTGTTTGTTCACCTTATCAATCTTAAATTACATACTATAATTCTTGTTTGTACTAAGGGATTTTAAAATGATTCACCCTGTTGGTTAGTTCACCTTACTGGTCGTTCACGCTATCGATCTTTAACTGTAATTCTAATTTTAATTATTTTTTTAATAGCATCATAAACTACTTGTTCTAAATAATATTTTGTTTAAACATTAAATATTTTCAAACTTTTTAAATTTTATTTTTTATGTTAAATTAAATTTAAACATACAGTCGTTTTCAATATAGGGGGGAATAATTCCTAAAACTGAAAGAACAATTTAACTAGGTTGGTGTTAGAATTTTCAAATCAAAATGATATCACTGTTATACAAAAGTTTAAAAATAATCATGTAATTCTAAAAAATATACTGAATTTTGCAAAATATTCCAAAAATAAGTCAAAATTTACAAATCACCTTGTAATTCACAAATCCTTTCAGATATTTTAAAAATTTCAAAATTTTTTGTGTAAAATTGAAAATAGAAAAAAGACCTTTCTGAGAATTTTAATTATATAACACAATTTTATGAGAGATTTAAAAAAGATCATTTTTAATGCTCTTAGAAATTGAATTAAACAAATAATTTACAAGATAATTCAAATATATTTGTTGCATAATAAATATGATTAAATAACCTAAAAATTCTTTTAAGGAATTTGAAAAATATTTTTATCGAATAAAGATTATTCAATTGGAAATATTAAGTATTTTAAATTAACTATTTTTTCAATTATTCTTAGATTTATTATCCGATTTCAATCCTAAAGATGTTTAAATAATAAAGAACTTAATAATTTGTTTTTATTTTATAGGTAAAATATAAATTTTTGTTGAAATAAATTCCCAATGAATTTTAATTTTTAATTGACTATAAAAATTTTAATATAAAATTTAACATAAAATTTTTATTTTTCAATCCAATTTAATGATCTTGGTTTCAAATTAAAAAATAGGATATCCTTTATTAAACCCTAATTAAAAATTTTTAATTAAAAATTTTTAATTACAAATTTAAATAGTGGAATTTATGTAATTTAACTGATTTTTGATATATTTTACAAAAATCCGTAAATTTTCAAATTTTGCATGGTGATTTTCAAACTTTTGTATATTTTCTAAACTAGAATATCTAATGAATAAGTTTTAAAAATTTGATAGGAAAATACCAACTCTAAGTTACTTAAATTAGTATTTCCGTTTTAAGAATTATTCCCTCCTATATTGAAAACGACTGTATTATGTAAACAAAAATACCTTTACTATACAAATGAATTAACACTATATTTGTAATAATAATTAATCATTTTAATTGTCGACAGATTTATTATCTGAATTAGATGATTAAAAATGTCAAAAATACTTTTCCTTACTTAAACTGTTTTCATAGCTACATTAATTTTTAAAAAATACTGACATAAATTGAGGCAATTCCATTTAAAATTTCTTAAGGTTTGATGACACAAACTTGTAAACAAATAAAGAATTACCTGTATTTATATACTCTATTTATATACTCTATAAATCAATGTAAATTTCTACTTTTATGCGTCAAGACATATAAAACATGAATTTTAAAAATATTTTATTATACAGTCCTTGAAGAAAAGGCTTACACTCCTTTTATCGCTATAAATTATTTATTAAATACAATTTAAACATTCATTAAATTTCCATCTATGAAAAATTTGCACCATTTAAATAATATTAAAATAATATAAGTACCAAGTTTAGTTTTCAATAAATCAGTGGTGTCTATACCTCAAAGTCTCCGCATGTTAAATTAAATATTTTTATAAATTTCGAAATAAAATACAAGCCGATTCGAAAATGTTTTCAAAATTCTTTTTACTTTTTACTTTCGAAAATTCTAATTCATATTTTTAATAATTCTTTAAAATCATTTTTGATGGAAAAAAATTAAATTAAATTTAAATTATATAGGAAGTTTATTTACCAAGTTAAATTAAAATATATTTTACCTGTATACCTTATATAATTTATTTTTATTCCCATCAAAATAATTTAATATTTTATTGAACTAGATAAGGTATCTAGCATAAAAACAACTAAAGTAATTTTTATTAAACTGTAATATTTATTTAAAATATCTAAAAATATAATCATTAATAATAACTTAAAATGTATGGATCCCGCTATCAAATCGATCATAATTTTATTCAATAGTTAATATTATCACTAATAGTTATAACAAATTATTGTGAAAAGAATAAGTTTAAATAGAATTAATTCAATATTTAGCTTTAAATAAAAATTTAATAAAATTATATTTATTTAAAATTTTTACAAATATATCGACATATAAAAGTAGACAAATTCATTGATTTAAAACCAGTGTCCTCTATTTCTGTATGAAGCTTAAAGTTTAAGTTTATAATAAGGAACGTGCCAAATTTTACAATAAATAATGATTTATAAAATCCTTGAATTTTTATTAAATTTGGTTTTTGAATATAATTTTATGAAAACGTTTATCATTGAAAAGTATTTTTGATACATACATAAATATTTGTAAAAAATTAATCAAGGTTTTCTAATTACCTACTTATCACTAATCTCATGATATAATAATTATTTTATTCGTATACGTACTTAATACCATGTGAAATTTGAAAACTTTCATACGAATCTTCATATGGGAACTGAGGATCCTGTTTAAAACTTTTTCATTAATAATAGTGCATATAAAATACAATTCTTTATTTGTGAAAAGGTTTCTTTTTTCAACCCTAAAGAATTTTTCAATGGAATTGCCTTAATTTATGTCAGTATTATTGAGAAATTACTGTAGATATGAAAACAAAATAAGTAAGGAAATATTAAAATATTTTTGACCTTGTTAATCATTAATTTCAGAGGATAACTCTGTCGACTATTAAAATGATTTATTATTATTAATAATAAAGTGTTAATTCATTTGTATAGTAAAAGTATTTTGGATTACATAATATGTTTATACATGTATATAATTTAACATAAATAAAAATTTAAAATGCTTGAAAACATTTAATATTTATTTAAAATTTTATTTAAAACAAGTAGTCTTTGATGCTTTTAAATAAAAATAATTAAAATTAGAATTATACTAAAATTCAATTTTTAAAAATATTTTTGTTCGATAAATTAATGAATGAATAAAATAAATTTCAATTTTTTGCGAAAAGGTCAAATCATATATAATTAATTAATAATAATTATTAATTATTTTTCAAATTATTTTAATAATCTAAATAGGTTTGAATAGGTGTGAGTAAAATCCATACGTGTTTTTTGTAAGTTTTTTAACCCGGCTGTTCTAAGTTTAAATAAAATACGTTTTTGTCATAAATACATTATCGACAATATTGATTAAAATAAATTCAAAATTTTTCAAATATGAAAGAATATTATTAATTAATACATAAATGATTGTATTAAAGTTTGTTTTGATTATAATTTAGATGTATTTGAATAAAATTAATAATTGTAAATATTGTTAAAATATTTTATTATATTATCATAAATAAAAATTTTAAAAAAGGGGATACCGTAAAAAAATTATTATTTTAGTTAATATAATAATATTTTTTAACTAATACTAACTTTTATTACAAAAATATAAATTTAATATTTCTTGATAAAATTTATTTGAATTTAATCACTATATGAAACCCTTGGTCTCCTCTATTGAGAAAAATTAAAAAAATATCTACAGTCCCCATTTGGTTGGGTTTTATATAATTATCAAATAAAATTTTTTAATAAATTTTAAAATTTAAATATAATAAAATGTTATTAAATTTTAATTTATTTCAAATATAAAAATTAATTTTTACTTTAAATATGAATAATGATTAGTAGAAATATTTATTCTCCATTTTTAGAACTATTATAAATAATACTATTATTATATAAATTTTTATATAAAATTAAAATTAAATGTTTTATTAATTAATAAAATAAAATAAATTTTCTCAATAATGTCTAAAATATTAATTATATCAAAATCTTATATTATAATAAATCATTAAAAATT
>JAQFZM010001314.1:0-19321 GCA_034695785.1 Galumna obvia | reverse complement strand
TGTTTATTTTGAGTGAAATATGTTATAAAATATTTACTAAAAAGTGGTCATATATTTATTTATTTATTTATTCAAAATTTAATTTCAAATTAAAAGTTAATTTTTAGAGTATTACAGTTGACAATTAGATAGTATTTGAAGATTTCTATATTAAAATAAGTTCTTTATTCATTAAAAATCATTTTAATTAAATAAACTCATTTCGACCTCACAGTAAGCCTTTAATGAAGAAATCTCTTCGAGATTGCGATTGAAATATAGTTTTGATTCTTGTAATAAATATTTGCTACAAATAATTTCTACAAATTTTGAAAATCTTTTGAAACCTGAATTTTATATGAAAAACAATATAATTAACGACTAAATGGCCAAATATTTATCTATTATTTTATATTTATTAACGATTCAAATATTTATTTATATTTATTATAAAAATTTGCTAAAAGTATCTTGGTAGCATATTTAATTAGCCACCAATATTTCAGGAATTAATATAAATCCTAAAAAATATTTTTTTAAATATTTTGCCCCCTGACAATAAGTTATTCTTAATAAATTAAACAAGGTAACATGTGAAAACTTAGCTTTCACGAAGACCACAACTTGTAAACAATAAACTTATTGTATTTTTGCAGAGACTTTCGACAATTAACTAATTGTCTTCTTCAGTGCTTTAGAACTCAAAATGAGTCTTAAACTGTAGAGGCCATGCATTCGCAGAGTAAGGATCAATTGGTGATTCAGTGGTTTATAATTACAAGTTTAAAGTCTTTATTTTAATTATTTATTTCTGTTACTGAATAGTTTATAATATTCAACAAATTCTCGTTGCGATATAGCTCTTACCAAAAGAATCCCTATTCTGCGAATGCATGGCCTGTTCTGTTATTACGTGATTAATACACAAAACCTGTTTTGGACCTCTTTATCACTACTGCTCTCTGAAAAGCACTTTCTTGCATATAACCACTCAAATATTTCAACGTTTTGTTGAAAATCTCATGATTTTAAATCAAAATAAATAGTATTTTATAAATATTGATATCATATTAATAGTGATATTTGTTTCCCTTTTCCGCCTTTTATTTCTCTCAAAAACGGTATTTTCCTTAATTCCAAAAATTGAAAATTTTCCTATTTCTCAGATTATAATCAAGGTTTTGAATATGGCTCTCAAACACATCCTAAACCCAACCCATCCTTTAGTACTTGTGATGAAGTGAAGGTTGTCTCTCACTCTAAACTATCATATATTGTTATTAAACTCTCTTAATATAAAAAGGAATAAATTTAAACTTAAAATCAATAGTTTTTAGATCTTTTCTTTATGAATAAATATTTTCTAAAGTATTGATTCTTCCATTCATTGTTTGTTATATTTATTGGAATTTTATTAAATATTCAAAAATAGTTAAAGAAGTAAACAATAATTATTAGTTTATTAAATATAGTGATTATAATATGGCAAACATTGAAGACGTTATAAGTATTCAACCGCTCGCTCTTAGATCTCAAACTCCTGAAGAAGAAAAAGAAAAGAAAAGGAGAGAAAGAAATGATTTGTGTGAAGATTATGACACTAATTGTTTCTCTTGTTTTGACAATAATAATCACGTAATAACAGAACAGCCTTCAAATACAACGAAAAACTCGTGTTTTTGTTGTTATTGTTGTGAAGAGGACTCTGGATGTGATTGTTTTGACTGTTGTGATGGTAGTTGCGATTGTTGTGATAGTTGTGAATGTTTTGGACATTTTTGCGGACTTTGTTGTGAATGTGTCGATTGTGAAGATTAATAATTCATTTAATAATTATATTTCAAATTATTTTGTTAAAATTAATATTAATTTTATTTTCAATATTTTAATTAAAAGTTTATTAAAAGAAATTTATGATTTAAAAACTTTATTAGAAAACTATTTTCTAAGAATTCCTTGTATTTAATAATAAGTTTTTGGTTTTCTTTTCTAAAAAAAGTAATTTTTATAAATAAAAGAAACGTTTTTCTTAAATATTATTAAAAACTAAACTTTGATTAGAAATGAGAACTTTTTTTCATTTATTCTTATTAAGTAATTTTGTTATGGTTACCAAAGAATAAGTATCATGTTTATTTAAATATTCAAATATTCTGATAAATATTATAATAAATATATTAATTAATATTTTGTTTATTTATTATCTAATTTGAAAATAAGGAAAATAAACTAAAATTTCAATTTTAGAAAACATTTCGATTAATAAAACAATGAAAACATTTTAATGTATTTTTATTTTCATATAATCACTTCTGTAATCAATTGTAATAAACAGAACCGCATTTGAAATAAACGTCTGAGTGTTAGATCCCAAATGAAATAAACGGAACCTCAATTGTAATAAAAAGTTAAATGGTTTACACTATATACACCGTGTCCGATATGTGCTTGAACACATCACCAGAGGTCCTCAAAAATCATAAATGGATTTTCAGCAAAATATCAGTACTTTTTAGCAAATTAATATTTTAAATCAATAAATAAACAATAATAATAACACAAATTAATATATTTTAAAAATAATTTATGAGCAAGCACATAAAATATGGGGTTATTTCATAAAATGAATGTATAGCTATACTATAGCCAGTAATTGAAAAATTGAAGTATTGTTTGACTTTTATTTGACTCAAATACTATTACAACTTATCTAGTTCATTTAGAAATTATATATTTTAAAAATTTAATCTTACACATTTGATGATGGTCAATTCTCTATTTAATATCATTAATATATAAAATTTAAACATTAAATAACAATTTAATGACTAATTTTCAACATTATTTCCAAGAAATATAAATTATATAATCTTGCACACATTTCATAGATATTGGAACACTTGTGATAAAAACTAAAGTTTAAGTTTTAGACTCAAATAGAAAAGAGTTTTTAGTCATCGAAACAATTACTGATTTGAAACATTTTGAAATTTTATACATAGAATCTAATTGATATAAACTTTCCAATCATACCAAACTCATTTTAATATGAATTTACTCGTGAACAGACCTTGCTTCTAATATTTTTAAAGGATATTTTTTTTAAAAGGACTCATTATCTGAGTTGAACTCTTTAAAAATGTTTATTCTGTCATTTTTAATATAAAATCTATTAATTGAATATTTTTCACAATTTATACTAGGTCATATCTTTCATCAATATATTAAAATCTTTATGAATTATAAGAATTTTTTAGTATAAATATATTCTATTTTTAAAATACAAGTATTCAATGATTTTTAAAGTCTTACATTTATTTTGTATTTATTTGATTCTTAAATTCAGTGAAAAATTAAATTAATTTAATAAATAATTCAAAAATAAATTAAACATTTATTTGGCTTTAAATACGATTTGAATGTGTGTTATGAAACGAATATATAAAGTGATCCAATTTAAGGGTTACATAACTTTGTGTGTCGTCCATTGTTTGGTTAATTGTTTGGAAGTGACCGGTTTTTTAATGATAACGATTTCAATAAATTGATAGTCAACTCGAATACAAGCGGTTGTGTTTTTCATTCCATTATAATTACTGCTCGAAAAGATAGTAATCACTCTATCATTTGATGTGAATTTGAAGCCCTCTTTAACCGATTCGTGAGCTCTAAAAATAAACTCCAAATTATTTAATTCCAGGAATTTTTTGACCGCTTCCGATGTATAGTATTGTCCGACACCACGGGTTCTGTTGTATATAAACTCTACATTTTTAAGAGAATCTTCAGAATAAGTGTTATAAGTAGTCATTGACTCAATCGGATCATTCCATAGTATATTCTCTGCGATCGGACTGTCTTTTGACTTAACCAATGGTTTAGGGATTTGTTCGATATTATTGAGAGTAACGGTTCCCTCACTATCTTTAGGAACCCCTCCGTGACAACAGAATATTTGATTGTCAATGATTGCAACCAAGGGCAATCTATCAAAACAAGTATTGATGTTTTCCCAAATTGCTTTCCCTAAATAACGACCGAACTTTTCCTTACACTCATCATAAAATGTGTACTCAATTTGAACGTCTCTGAACTCATGATTTCCTCGAATTAAAGTGAATTGTTGTGGATATAAGAGCTTTAAGGCAAATAAGTAGGCGCACACCTCAATCCCAAACTTACCCCGGTCCACATAATCACCTAAAAACATATAATTCGCTTTCCTTTCGGTTGAACTCCAAAACTTTGTTTCGTAGTCATAGAGATCGAGAACATTGCCGTGAATATCACCGAAGACATAGCATAGACTCCTCACATGAACTATGTTTGGCTCAAAATCCAGAATCTGTCGGTTGAGTTGTGAACATAACTGTGGTATGACTTTTACCAGACATGAGTAGAGTTTTTGTTTTAATTCCATTTTCTGGTTGTCATTAAATGATACAAAATAATCGGCACAAAATTGTCTTAACTCTTCTAATACATCGATTGCCGGTTGACTTACTCTTTGATTATAGTAATCGGAGTCATCTGATTCTTCACTCATTGAAGCAATTGATGTGTCGATAGGATGACAGCAAATATGGTTTGTTTTATGTCTTACAAAATATTAAATAATTGAAACTTAATTTTAAAACAATTTATTCTTTGTTTAAAAAAATGAACAAGTATAGAATACTGGGTACCACTTTTTAACAATGAAAACTTTAAACATTTAACGAACGAATTAAACATAACTTAATAGTTGAAAACATAAACTTAAACTTAACATAAATTAAACTCAATTGTTGCATGCTCATTCTGTATTGTTTAATTCGTTGGTTAAGAAGTGGTACCCAATATTCTAGGTTTATTTAAAAAGGTTTGTACCTAAAAAGGAAGTTTCGAATTTTTAAATTTTAATTACTTATAAAAATTAGTTTAGATATTATACATATATTGTAATTATAAGAATACATTTAGTAATTGTTTATTCTTTTACAATAATCTTTCTCTGATTCCATTCCTCGAAAAGTTATACTTAAAGACATACCTGAAAAATGGTCGAATGTCGACATATAGAAAGCAGTTGCCATAAATTTTTCAAAACACTTCAAAGACATTGATTACAATCCTTTCGATTAGTAATTACTACGGAATGAAAAATACAACCACTTATGTTGGACTTTGACAGACATGAAATCATTCCCCAAAATTCATATTTGCTTCAATAAATTGCTTCTATTCTTTATTTTATCGAAATTTTAAATGAAATTCTTATTAAACAAAAATTATTCATTTCATTCAAATTTCAAAACCTGTTTAGAGTTTTTTAATCATATCATATGATTTAAATTTTTATTTTATTAAAATTAACTGAAAATTGAAAACTCAGATGAAAGTTGAGCTCAGAATTTATTGGTGTCCTTCGCGGCAGTCATTAGATCTTATAATCAATATATAAGAGCCCATCGGCTCCAAGTTATGTAAACAAGAAAATTCCATTTCATCTTTGAACAAGTATTTATTACAACAACAAAAATATCCAGTATTACAAAGAAAATTCCATAAAGTAAGGTTTTCCACAAATCTATGAAAGATAGTATCTAGTTCATTAATTTGAAATTTTCCTCTTAAAGTAAACTTAAATAATAAGTTTAAACATAAACTTAATTTAATGAAAACGAGACAAAACAAGGTCAAAAAGCTATGAAATTCGTGGTGATCCCATTTTTCGTAATCTTAAACTAATTTTATACTTTTATCGATTGAAAACTAAACACTTTTTAATATTAATGATTAAATATAAATATATATTTTATTTTATTATTTCAATAATGAATTATTTGACTCTCATTTGAAACTTTTTCAACGATTCGTAAGTTTTATATTCAAAAAATGTAATACATTTTAAATGTATATAAATTAAATTTTAGAGTTTCTATTACAGTCGATCATCATTTTTATGAAATGATCAGGAATTAGGTTTTACTTCATAAAACTGATCCCTGTTTTTGCATTAACTTTGTTTTGAATAATCAATTATTGATTCATAAGAATCGTTGGTTCATAATACCATTACTTCATAAAAATGATGGTCGACTGTAATTTTAGACTTAATTTAGTAAATTACAAAATTTTAAATTTATTCAAATATTTCTAAAAATTTAAATATAAGAAAAAAAATCTTTTGATTATATAATTTGTTTAAAAAAAGTGGAAAATATCAGTAATTAATAAGAATTATTAAAATTTATATTTTAATTAACGCCTTATTTATACGATTTATACCTTATTATACATATTAGATATAAGCCAAAAGTCAATATAACATAACATTTGTTTGAATTTAATTAAAAATCGGTAAAAATTAAAGAGAGTCAGTAATTGTGTTATAAACTTTTATGTATTTTGGCCAAATATATGACCTAGTTAGTTTTGTTCATTTGTTTTTATTGATTCTTTAATTTAAATTAAATTCAAATATTTGAGAAAATTGTTTGGATTATTATAATAGAATTTAAAATTTAAAATAATTTTCAATGATTTTACTTTTCTTTGATTTTAACCAAAAAATTAAAATTAAGAGAAATGTTTGTATCGTTTGTATGGTTTGTATCGTTTGTATGGTTTGTATCCCACAATTTTATGTAAAAAATTTTATAAATTAAAGATTTTGTGGTTTAGTTTTGGTTTGTCTTTTACTCAAACATTTGACTAAATTACCACTTTTTTAATTAAATATTTAAATAAAACTAATTCAGGAAAACAATAATAATAATAATATATAGTAATTCACTAAAATAAGTGTCAGTTAAGCGGAAAAGTATATAAAAAGTGAATTTCCCGTTACTTTGAAAATACGTATTAAACATATTTTAATATCGCTCTTAAAATTTAAGTCAAAACTAATGTTAATACAATGTAATACTAATGTAATATTATATTTATAATGAACTCTATTTGAATTATAATTCTTAATTAAAAATTTATTTTTAAAAGTTTTAATAACTTTTATAAAAATAAGTTTAATAAATGACATCATTTATGTTTCACTAAATTTATAATTTGATTATTTAAAGTCATAGGCCCATAGTTGTGCACAAATCTTAGACGACATTTTTATTTTTATATTCATTCTTACAAACATTATGTTTATATTGTTTTATATGAAATCATTAAATGTAATCATTTATATATGGCGTTCAAATCCGTGCACTTTTAAGAGCCTATGACTTTATTAAATGAACACTTTTTGAACTATTTTTAAATTTGTGTTCAATCAATCAAATTATAAGTAAATTCGATTAAATTATATATTGATTTAATTACTATATTTTAAATTAAGAATCGTTTGGGCACTAAATGCCCTCAAATTATTTTAAGACGATTTGAAAAACAGTAATAAATTTATTGAATGAATGCAAACAATTTTTGTTGTTTTCTTTATTTTTAGTTTTGAAGACAACACTAAAGACATCAATTGATAAGAAAATGGATCCAAAATGGAGAGACCTTTTGGATGAAAGTTATCCTAATGAAGACGAAGAAGTAATTAATCCAAACGAAAATGAGCCTGAAGAAGAAGAAGAAGAGGAGGAGGAAGAAGAAGAAGAAGAGGAGAGCTCAGAGGGGACGGCCACTTCTTTTAAAGAGATATCTGCCCCATATTCTTTACCACATTATCCAATTGAAGTCGAAGAACAACGAAAACAAATGGCATTCAAAGAGTTAGAAGAAAGAGAAAGACTAAATGAAGACCAGAGTATGTCTTAAAGTGATATCATTTTTGATGAATTGTTTTAAATTGATTTAATTATAGAAAAATGAGTTAAAAACTAAATGAGATTAGGATTGGATTTAACTAAAGACTAATTTGATTTATATTTGATAATATGAACAGAGGCTGCAATGATTGATGCCATTACTTCAAAGGAAGACATTTCTCAATGCAGTTCTCAAAATGATTTCCAAAGAGTATTTATATCTGCAAATGACCCGCACTCTAATTCTGCGGTAATATATTAATGTCTTGTATTTGGTTTTATAATAGTTTTAAAATTAAAATTAAGATATTTATTGAGGAACAAAACGTTTCAAAGAAAAGTCTACGAAAAGCTCTTCGACTTCGGGAACGATATATGAGAGAATCTCAGCAAAGCTTTTGTGAAACGACCCGTCATTTTACTACACCATTGCATAAAACACAGACAACTGTTGACACAAGTGGTGAGTCATATCATTTTTATAGTCTTGCATTTCTTCCAAAGATTATACATTTAAACTCTAAGAATCGACCCTTTCTGTTGGCTTTGAGTCCAATTCGCGTTCGCTCTCACCTTAAAGGTATTATCGGTTTGCAGTGGAAAACAAGACTCACAAAAGATTGCATATATTAACACAAATAGAGCCCAACCCTTAAATTGTGTTTAATATTGTATTTATATCTTATGTATTATATATATTATAGTTGATTACAACGAACCGCCCGTTATATCTGACCCCTGGAGTACATCACTTCCTCTCGATCTAAACTATAAGTTAAGAATAGAAGAGGGAGTCATTCATTGTTACACAAGTGATGAGGATTTGGATGACGGACGCCGTAAGTCTGATATAATGTCCGCTAAGATTAATAACTTTTAATAATTTATTGAACGAATAGGCGCTGACTTTCCGGTTACGACTTTCAATCAATTCATTGATGACATGAAATTCTTGTGTCGAACCATAACTGATGGACCGCTTAAGTCGTATTGTTATAAACGTTTGGTGTATTTGTCCCACAAATTTCAATTACATATTCTTCTCAATGACTTACAAGAACTAAAAGCACAGAAAATGGTACCGCACAGAGACTTCTATAATGTACGCAAAGTGGACACTCACGTTCACGCATCCTCTTGTATGAACCAAAAACATTTGTTGCGATTCATTAAGAAAACCATCAAAACTAGAAAAGACGATAAGGTATGTCTCGACGACAAAGGATACCCTATGAGTCTGGAACAGGTGTTTGACTCATTGAATTTAACGAGTTATGACTTAAGTGTGGATATGTTAGATGTGCATGCTGATGCCAACACATTTCATAGATTTGATAAATTTAATTCAAAATATAATCCTATCGGCGAAAGTCGTTTGAGAGAAATATTCTTAAAGACCGATAACTTTATTGATGGCGAATATTTTGCCGGAATTCTTAAGGTTTTTATTATTTATTTTTAAAACTTTTTTTTAGTTCTAAATATACTTTACTTAAAGGAAGTAATGATGGATTTGGAAGAGTCAAAATATCAACAAGCAGAACTTAGGTTGCCATTAGTTTTATTGATAATCTTTTAAACCTATAATATATTAATATTTTTTATAGACTTTCTATTTATGGTCGAAAACGAGATGATTGGGACTCTTTGGCCAAATGGGCGCTAAAGAATAACGTCTATTCAGATACCATTCGTTGGATTATACAAATCCCTCGTCTTTAGTAATCACTTTAATTTCTTTATTATGTCATTAAGTATTGATTGAAAGTTATTTTTTTAATGATTTAGTGATGTCTATCGCGCCAATGATTTGGTGGAACACTTTGAAGAAATGTTGGAAAACTTATTTATGCCTTTATTTGAGGCAACAAATAATCCTAAATCTCATCCGGAACTCCACGTTTTCCTCCAATACGTTATTGGAATCGATTCAGTCGATGACGAATCCAAACACGAAAATCCTTTGTTCGACAAAGAGATTCCTTTACCGCATAAATGGACTAGTGGAGTCAACCCTCCATAGTATGTCTCTTTTACTTTAAATTTTTGTTAACTAAATTTTTGTTTTAAAGCAATTACTATCTCTACTATATGTACGCCAATCTCTGTGTACTCAATCACTTCCGAAAGTAAGTTTTAAAAGTTTTCTCTTTTGTTTTCATTCATTTTATTTATAAATCATTTTTGTTTGTTTAGAGAGAGAGGTCTCAACACTTTTGTATTGCGTCCGCACTGCGGAGAAGCCGGAAATATACAACATTTGGTGGGAGGCTTTCTTTTAAGTGAAAACATATCTCACGGTCTTTCACTTCGAAAAGTTCCAGTCCTTCAATACCTTTACTATTTGGCACAAATTGGAATCGCTATGAGTCCTCTTTCAAACAATTCATTATTTCTTAATTATCACAGAAATCCTTTGCCTGAGTTCTTGTATAGAGGGCTTTGTGTCTCTCTTTCAACAGACGATCCCTTACAGTTTCACTTCACTAAAGTCAGTACTCTTTAAATTAATATTTAATTCAATTCAATTGATTTAAATTTTTAGGAACCTCTTATGGAAGAATACTCTATCGCTGCTCAGGTCTGGAAACTCAGTAGTTGTGATATGTGTGAATTGGCCCGGAATAGTGTTATTATGTCAGGGTTTCCCCATGAATTCAAACAGCACTGGATTGGACCCAATTATCTGTCAGAAGGGGTCGCCGGTAATGATATACAACGTACTAATGTTCCCGGAATTCGTATACTCTTCAGACACGAGACTCTTATGCATGAATTGTCTAATATTTTCAAATTCGTGTGAATTGAGTCACAAAATTATAGTTAAAACCTTTTATTTAATATTCTATAAATTTATTTAAACCTTTTTTTTCCTAAATATTTTTCAGTAAATTTGTTGAGATTTTAGATAATGTTTATTGAATTTAATATAATTATATAATTAACACATAATTAGAGATTTAATTGTTTCAAATGTCAATCATTTATCATAACTCGAGTTATTAGTCAACAGTTTTTTTTTGATAAATATTAAAATATTAATTATAACTTTTTATGAATAATTCTATGATAAGTATTAGAATAAATAATTACCTTAAATCGTGACATACGCTTGCATGCAAGGTTATCTAAGTTGCTTGCGAGGGGGTGCAAGGTTATCTACATAGTATTGCATATACTTTTGCGTCACTTCCTTTAAATTAAAGTCAAACTTTAAACTCAACGAAAAGGACTGATTTGACGATAGAAAACATAATCAATAATTTTGTTTACTGTAACTCTGGCGTTAAAAGATGACTAGAGCAAGTATCTTACGGGAATAAAAACTCATGAAATCGGTCGGGAATCGTGAGCATAAAAAGGTAAAGATTAGGAATATAAAAACAAATTTTTAATTAATTTACTGAATGAAAAACGAAAATATCCATAAAATAACATAAAATATCGAGAAAATCATTAAATTTTATTATAATTTGATGTTTAAAGCAAATTTTGTTATGTCTTTCAAATAATACTTCATATTTTGTATTTTAGTTTAGCTTAACATTGGCGGAAATTAGGAGGGTCAACATTTTTTTGCATATTTATGAAAGAATATTTGCTATATTTACTAAAATGCTCTCAAATCAGAGTTTAAAATTTTAAATATTTACAATTTAATACAAATTTTAATTAAATTTGTAACTCTTCGGCAAATATTGGTCTAAATTTGCAGAATCGGGAATTTTGGGTTAAACCTTAAAATTCGGGAAAATAAAACTTTGAATTATAGACCTATTAGAGATTATATATTTACTAGAATTAAATTCCCGGAATTATATTTAACTAAAAAGAATCGGGAATTCCCGAAAAATACTTGTTCTAGAGATGACCCAAGACTTCCCTACCGTTTAAATACTATTCTATTTGATTTGATGCACAACAACGCAACCGAAGAACACTCAGGACTAACAGATAATGAAGATGTCGAAGAAGAAGAGGATGAGATTATAAACCCTTTCGAGAGCATACAATTAGAGTTAATCAAATTATTTTAGATTTGAGTTAATAAATATTTGTTGAACAATTACATTCAGTTTATTATGAGTGCAATGCAATGTTATCTAGATTACATTGCATCAAATTTCTTAACTTGCAAATTCTTAAGAAACTTAAATAACCTTGCATGCAAGCGTATGTCACGATTTAAGGTAATATTTCATTTTATTTGACAATAAAATAGTGAAAATGAAATCCGGTTTAAGACTTATTTTACTTTATGACAGAATATTCTGTAATTCATATCTCGGGTGGAATTTTGGACAAAAACTGTCAAAATTCAAGAAATATTCACTTATTATTTGGAATATTATTTATTTGTCTTTAATTGTATTTCAAACAATTCTTGGAATTCGTTCACTTCTATCAGAAAAGGATAAAATGAAAATTGGTTTTACCAAACACTCAGTCATCCCTTTTATCATACAATCAAAGACAAAAGGGCTTAGAGTCATTTTTTCTCGATTAATTCTTAACTGATAAAAATAAAAAAAATCCCTTAAAATCCCAACTATGGAATTTTCCTATGATTATTAAAATGCAAACAATTATTTTGTATCTAGTTCACTTTTTCTAAAAATGAGTGGTGCCAATTGCTCAGAATATAAATAAGATATTTTAAATTTTTCAATTTCATTTAAGAGATAATCAAAATTGATTTGACATGTCTATTTTGATTTTTCAATTTTCTTATCAATTTGAAAAATATAACCTTGCAAATTTCAAAATTTTGAAAATTCGAATTGGTCCTATTCAGTTTTTACTTGGAAAATTTGATTGAAACTCAATTATTTAATGTAAAACAAATTATTTTATTAATGTTTAAAGTTTGAGGGAAATATCTCAATTGAATCAAAATTTATTAGCGAAAATGTAATTTCCCATATTAAAATAAAATTTAATTAGTAACTCTTTATGAATACAAAAGTGTATAATAATTTATAATATTTATTATGGGATATTACATTATCGCCAATAATTTTAGATTAAATTGAGTAATTTCTCTCAAACTTTACACATTAATAAAGTAACTTATTTTACACTAATTATTTAAGTTTCATTAAAATTAACCAAGTAAAAACTGAATAATACCAATTCGAATTTTCAAAATTTTGAAATTTGCAAGGTTATATTTTCCAAATAGATAAGAAAATGGAAAAATAAAATAGATGTGTCGAATCAATTATGATTTTCTCCTTAAAGAATTTAAAAAATTTGAAATATCTTATCTATATTCTGAGCAATTGGCACCACTCATTTTTAGAAAAAGTGAACTAGATACAAAATAATTGTTTGTAATTTAATAATCATAGAAAAATTCCATAGTTGGTATTTTAAGGAATTTTTTTTATTCTTATCCTTTAAGAATTAATTGAGAAAAAACGACTCTAAGCCCTTTTGTCTTTGATTGTAGGTCAGAAACAGCTTAAAAACAACGTTATATGCGTTTTTAGGTATTTTTTGGTCATTTTCAAAATACACCCCCCCTAATATCCCCCCTGCAGCCGGAAAATTTGGCTGTGTCTGAATTTAAATAACATGTTTTTAATTTAAAAATGAGAAAAATACAAAAATAAATTATTATTTTTATATGCAATAATAAGTGACTCGTTATTTGATGTTAAGCGTCTGATTTTAAAGTAAAATATATAACATACAGATTTTTGTGACATAAATGCTATCAAATTTATTCATAACATACAGATATTAAAAACACATAACCTCATAACAGGTAAAGAATTTGCAATTGAAAGGTATAGCAAATAAACTTATCTAACAGTTTTTGTTCATAAGACACAGATTTTCATAACAGACAGACAAATAACAAACAGCTTTTACTGTAGTAATTGTGTTTTCAAAAAATATGATATCAAGTTCAATTTTAATGTCTATTGATTGAAAATATTTTAATTTTTTAAAAAAATATAAAGGTAAAATCTTACAAATATTTGCACAATTTTAAACTTTTAACCATATTTATACAAATTCCTGATTTTTTACCTAGAATAAATTTATTTTCATTAATTTAGCGATGTTTTTATAATTGTAATCATATTTAACATAAAAGGATATAAAATATAGCCTACATAAAAAATTATATCAAATTTCTATAATTTAGCTCAGAAAATAATGTCTCATATTTGACAAGATTTTTAATAATTTTAACTAGTTGTTTTAAATAATTGTAAAATTTATAATCAAAAATAAGAAAATCTTCTATAAAATGTTATTTCAAGTTAAATAAACTAGGTAAATTTCATATTATTTAAAAATAAACAAAATTTTTCATAAAAATATCACTTTTTGTTTTGTCACCAAGTTTAATATACTTATTTTGGTCAAAACCTTTTCATACTATATTTTAGGAAACTATCTTCAATCAAGATTATTTTAGTGAAAACAGCTTGAAAATCGGTTAATACCTTGAAAAGTTATCAAGATGAAAGCAGGTTACGGTAGTTATTATAATGACTTTATATATGAATATTATAAGATTTTTCAAAAAGTCTATACTTTTATAATTTTAGTAAAACTTTTGCAAACAAATGACAAAATTTTCAATGAATTAAAATTATCAAAATTAATAAAATAATGAAAACTGTGTCAAATGATCTTTTGTTTAGATAGCAATAAAATAATATTCATAGCCAGAATTGAGCAATTAAATTGAAAAATTTTAAAAAGTTTATAAATTTAAAAATAGTCGTTTTACTATACATATTTACCATATACTATTTCATAAGCTGTTTTAAGGCATTCTTCAAAATCCTTAAAATCTTCCAATTTTGTTGTACTTTTATTCCTAAAAAATTAACGGAAAAAAATTATTATTAAAGTTAATAATGTAATTCAATAATACAAACTTGTTCTCAAATTGTTTTTTAATTACAGAATTCTTTTCCTTTGGTTTAATATCAAATTTATAATCTTTGATACAATCAACATTAACCAAACTTTCCAAAACATCTTTGTTTTTATAACTATATTTAAACATATTTTTATTTTCATTTATTAAAATAATTGAAAAATTATAGTTTTACTTAAACTTTTTTATCAAATTTGAAATTCTTTTCTTGGCTTCCATAGTCAATTTATCGTTAATATTTTTACCATCTTTATCTTGTTTACCATCTTTACCTATTTTATTAGACTAAATAATTTACTAACTGATGAGAATTGGATTGTTATGAACAAAATATTTTATAACTATTATTTAAACATTAACTTATATAGTCAAAACATAATACTACGACTGAGACCTAAACCACAACTAACACAAAAACGAATTTATTAAACATCTTCTTTCATATAAATCTGTGATTCACATAACCTAGTTAATTTATGCATAAGGGCGGGTATTGCATATATTGTAGATTTTTTCAAAAGATGGATGAACTTACCTCTAGAAAATACCCGCGGAATCAGATTGATCAAAATAATAAAATATATAAGCAATAAAACTAGTTTGAACCGTCCCATTATGAAAATTATTAATTCTTCAATTATGTGTTTAAGTGGAAAATAAGATATTATTCAATTAAAATAGTAATTAAGTAAAATTTCAATTAAATGAATATAATTGAAGATTTTGGTTAATATTAAATTAATTAAACACTTTATTAAATCCTTATATACAAGGTGGCCATTAATTAGGTAAAGATTGTAAAAGTTAATTATGAAAAAACTATAAGAGATATTCAAACCAAATTAATTGCTTTTAATTTATGAATATTTGAATTTATTTGTATTATATATATTTAAATGTAACTGACCTAAAAATAAGAATATTTAAGTAAATTTCATAATCTTTTTTTCAAATAATAAATTATTAATAATATACACAAAACAAAATTAATTTTATTAATTCGGACATGCTGTTTATGAGTATGTAATTAAAAATTCGTAGCTTTAATAAATTTTATGATATTAAAGTTAAATCATTTTTCAATAAATAAAATTGCTATTTTTTCACAATTAAATAAAAACCAATTTAGCTAAAATATTTTTTTAATATATGAATAAATATGTTCAAAATAATAATAAACAATGTTTATATTGTATAAAATATCAAACTTTTTTTGTATAAACTTAAAAATTTGAGTTTTATTATACAAAATTTTTCACTACATATACATAGTAAGTAAAGTATATGTAATAGTTTTGCACCCACCCGCTTCTCTTCCCCTCCGCCGTGGGATGCAGCGCAGAAAATTTTGAAACTACACTCACATAGTGGGATGCAGCTAATAAAATATTTTCACTTAATTTGCATAGAAAAGTGTAGTATATTTTTAATAATTATGCACCTATTTACCCAACCACCCACATACCCACGCTGTATGATGAATCGCATAAAATATTTTCACTCTACATACCCACTCTACAGGGCCACACAACCACTGAACCGGCTCACAAACCCACTCTACAGGCTCTACCATCCAATTTACTAATCCAAATACCCACTCTAAGGCTCACGCACCCACTTAACTAGCTCACCACTAGGGTGGGTGGGTGGGTGCTTGCAAAACGAATAAATATACTACTTATTACTCCGTAAATGTAGTAATAAATGTGTTGTGAACTGAATGACAGTTAAAACAAATACTAAAATTTTAGTGATGCAAGGCTTTAAGTACATTTCTCAATAATTACTTTTTATGGGATTTCACATGCAGAATCAGATAAAGAATAAGCAATGGGCATAAAATATATAACTTGAAGAATATTGAAATAACCAATAATTAAGTTTAATAACGTAAAGACACCTATTGTAAAGCTTAGTTGTTAGAAGAATTCTATTGTATAGCTTATTACTTTTAAGACCTTAATAAAGTTATTATCTTAAAGAACGAGACGTTTGAATTAATTTTTCAATTTAGATTCAGAAAAACGTTAGAATATACCTTAGTAATAAGAATGGATAAAGTATATATTTTATATAATGTAGATATTACTGAAATACGCAATAGTTAAGTTTATTGACCTTTTGTAAACTTATTGATATGAAGAATTCTATATTAAAATTAAACGTTAGTGTATTGGTAGAATTTTGAAAATTTTAATTTTTATGAAAGTTTTCATAAATAGGTTTAAAACTCATATAGAATTATGATTATGAATTCTTATCTTAATATCATGAATATTTGTGTTTTAATTTAAGTTAAGCATAAATTAAACTTGATTAATAAATCATTAGAGTTTAAATTAGTTTAAGAAATGCCGTTAAATATATATATAAAGTCTAGGAAATAACTATCAGGGTATGGTTAAAACGTGATTAATCTAGAATGGCTAAATGTATTTTAAATCTTTTTTTCACTAAAATAATCTCGAATAAATGCCCCTTATTACAAATAAGTTTAAAATAATTTGTACCAAGTTATATATATTTTTATTGAACCTGAACAATACTAATATTTTAATTAATGATATTTAAATGATTAATAAACAAGTTTTTTTCGATTAAATATTTTAAATTATGATCATAAACAAGGTATATCTGTTTAAAATAAGACCAAGTTCTTTAAAATCGATTAATAAATAAAGAGGTTATGCCAATTTAAAATATAGGAATTAGAACCCAAAGAACTATAGCATATCCTACTGAAAATTACACAAGTAGTTAATCCAAATATTTTGTAATATTTCAATGGAATATATGATATGGAACAACTTATTTGCTGGACACATTTTGATCAAATCAATAATAAAGTAACTGCTGAGTGTCAAATATGTAAAATTTTCCTCAAATAAAACTAATATTTTTCAAAATTTGGAACTTCCTAAATAAAAGTAACTTAATCTTTATACAATATATTTATTATTTATTTTCTATAACGTGCATTTTTTCTAGATTATTTAATTGAAAACAGAATGAAAATTTGTTTAGCCATTCAAAGATAATCAAGGTTTAACCATGCCATAATAGTTATTTCCCGGCGGTATATATTATATATTGTCAAATATATACAATCAAAGACAAAAGGGTCTACAGTCAATTTTTATCGACTAATTCTGAATTATTAAGAATAAAAAATTTTCAATAAAATCCCAAATATGGAATTTCTTATGATTATTAATATACAAACAAATTTTTTGTATCTAGTACAATGCCGATAATATAATTACCCATACTAAAAATTAAATTCTATTATCCACTATTGTATTCATTAAAAAATACTTTTTCCCTTTAATATAAGTATGAGAAATTACATTATCGCCAATAATTTTTGATTCAATTGAGATATTACTTTCAAGCTAAGTACAATAATAAAGTACCTTATTTTACAATAAACCTTAAAGTTTTAATAAAATCATTTAAGTAAAAACTGAACAAGATCAATTAGATATTTCAAAATTTTGAAATTTGCAAGGTTGTATTATTCAATTTGATAGGAATATTGAAAAATAAAAATACACTTGTCAAATCAATTTTGATTAAATTTTAAATAATATTAAAATATTTGAAATATCTTGTTTAATTTATGAGAAAAAGCACCATTCATTTTAGACAAAAGTGTAGTTATTACAATAAATTTGTTTGTATATTGATAATTATAGGAAAATTCTATATTGGGATTTTAAGGAATTTTTTTATTCTTATCTATTCAGAATTAATCGAGAAAAAGGACTTTAAGCCGTTTTGCTTTTGATTGTATATTTATATTTGAATAACACTACAATATAGTATAGGTATAAAAAATCGTTAATTACTAATGTTTAGAAATACTATTGGATTAAAGCTTTTGTTGGTTAATGCCTGTTGTTAAAATAGAACTTTGGTTTATGAAACAGTTGGATTGAAACTTAGATTTAGAAAAACGTTGGTAAAACTGTTATATTAAAGCTTAGGTTAAGTAAATTTTTGGAAAAAAAGTTGAATTGAAACTTAGGTTTAAAAAAGTTGGTTTTAGGCTTAAGTTATGAAAAACCGCATAAAGATTTTTTGAATTGAGCTGATTTTAGTTTACCCTTAGATTAAGAAAGCCATTGAATTATAACTTAAATAGGGGCAAAGGGGCTAAAATTAAGCTTGGGTTAGGTAGTCTTTAGTATCAAATGGATAATTCCATTATAAGATTTGAAATAATTTAAAAAAATTATTCGTTATAATTCACTATATTATAAATTATTAAAAATTCATTTGTAAATTTTGAAATTTTTTCACAAGCTTTGTAACGGGATTTGAAATGTTTGTTTTAAAACATTTATAAGTGTTTTGACATTGTGTTTGCTTAAAAATATTGTCAAGTGACAGTTGCGTGGCAAATATATAATTGACTTAACATTGTTATAACAATGAAAATGTTTTCAAAACTATACACAATATTTTCAAAATCTTTTGAAAAAATTAGTTTTCGTGTTATGAGTACTACTCATATAGTTGTAGAGTTTCTTTTATAATTGATGGTCTCCATTAAGTTATAAAGCCAGACATAGATTAAATTTTATAAATTTTATACACTGAATAAGAAAGTCTAAAAATATGGTCCTCTGATATTGTAAAATAACTGTTATCATGATATTCATCTTGGTAAATAGAATATAAATCAAAAAAA
>JAQFZM010001313.1:0-19321 GCA_034695785.1 Galumna obvia | reverse complement strand
GTTTTTATAGGAATGGAATTTTAATTTTCCACATAATTTATAGTTGAAATCTTTACTTGTTCATATGTTTAAGCGCGTATTTTAAATGTTCCTATCCCTAGTTCTAATTGCTTGAAAGTTTATAACAAATATATTGTTTTCAGTATTGGCTTTAAGTACATTCAGGAATAGACATCGAATGGATCTTAATTTTTAAATAAAATATAATAAACTTTAGGTTTTAAAAGAGTAAAAAAAAATTATAGGAAAAAAACTATAAAACTTTGAATACAGTGATTGTGATTGAAGTGATTAAAGGATTTAATACAAGCCTTAATAATCTACTATAAAGTATACCCTATAATAGGTAATAAAAGCTTTTTTAAAAATAACAGTTCTTTAACTAGTCCATTTTAATTCTTCAAAGATAAAGAACATAAAAATAATTAAAATTGAATTTTACTTAAAATTGTGTAAAATTTTATAAAAGAAATGCAATAAAATTTACAATTAAATATTTTGTAATTAAATTTAATAAAATTATATATAGAATTATATGACTTAAACTATTAATTACAAAATAAATGGAAAAATTAAGATTGAGTTTATGCGTGAATAACAATAATTAAAAGCGATTATCATTTTGTAATAATTATTAATCATTTATAAATAAAATACGGTTTGAGTTTGAATTTTTGATTTAAATCCTTTGGTTGACTCTTGGATTAAATGGAACTAATTTTGTCTGTAATTGACTCCAAGTTTTCAATCATTTAATTGATATTTAAATTCAAATAATTAAGAAAATAATATAAGTTTTCGTTTAATATAATCTTTAAATTGATTTTGAATTCAGTATTTATTCCTAAAATTAGTTCTAATAATTGATCGAAAAAATGGGAAATTTATGTTTCAAATCGACTTCACTCACAAAAAGTGAACAAAAGTTACCCCCGACTGGTCCCTCATCTGAAGATGATTTTGTGGTTAAGACTCTGAGTGAACAGACGGGCTTTACTTATAGACAGGTCGAACAAATTAATGATAGGTTTAATCAGTTAATAGAAGAGAGAAAAAGATTGGACTCTCGCGTCGATTCACTCAAACCAATTGACTTTGAAGTGATTCCCGGATTCCGAACGAATCCATTAAACAAAAACATTTCTTATGTATTCTTCAGTTTCGCAAAAGATCCGCAAAACATGACTTTTGATGAATTTGTGACAGTTTTGGCCATTTTTAAGGGTTATTCCAATTCAACGACAAAAAAGTTCGAAGAAATGAAAAAAGAAAAACTACGCTTTCTATTCAAGATATACGACCAAGGTAATAATGGGTTCATTAGTGTCGAGAATTTGTGCGATACAATTAAAGAAGTTCTACCGGAAGGCTTTCCCGACTCTCATATTGTAAAAGTAGCCCAACAAATGTTGGATGAAATGGACAGAGACAACGATAGACTCATCTCTTATGAAGACTTTTGTGAAACTTTGAAAAACGTTGACATCGACTCTAAGATTAATCTCCCGTTTCTTAATCGCGGAATTTAATACTCATTTCATTTAATATTAATTTTAAAACTCTTTTATTATAAAACTATTTATATATTTTTAAATATATTTAATAAAATAAAACTATAATTTTGAAATTTTAATGATTTATTGATATTTAAAACATATAATCCTTTAATTTGAAAGAAAAAAAAAACATAAACTTAGGGCAAGCGTTAAGATATTGGTCAAAGATATTCATAAAATCCAGTCTTTTACTAAATAATCAATTAATTAGTGAAAGTTTAAGTGAAAAGTAAAGAATATTTATCTCTAAAACTGATTTAAGAAGTTTAAAGAGTTTAGATACTTAACTATATTACTTCTTAAACTATTGAATATAATTTTCATACAAAAAAGCCTTCGTTTGTTTTATAGGTATTATAATGACCCGATTAATGCCTTTTTGGGCACAAAGTTAAGGACAGAGCATATGATTATAAGTTTTATTATATCAAACATATTGTTAGTCAAAGAGAGTTAAAGTTAAACATAATTACAATGAAAAAAGAGATAAACACTATTTTGATGATAAGCATACAATGAATAATGAAATCTATTGATTCCAATCGACAATAATTTTAGGATTTATTCGTTTGTTTTCAATTAATAATTATTTTCTACAAAAGGTATTAACAAAACTAAAAATCAAATCAAAGAAATTTCTTTAATAATTTTTAAAAAAATTAACAAAATTTTAATGAAAAATAAATGAGTTTAGACTTAAGTTTTCGGTTACTTTTAAATAAACGATTTTATTAATAATAATTCAAATAAAGTCTTTTTAATCCACAAATTAAGCCAAAAGTTTATTCATTTTTTCGAGTTTTGTTTTCTATGATTTGGTTTAGTTTCGGTAATAATAAAATTTATTTAAAAAATCAAAACTTAAGTTTAATAATGACTCAATTTTTAAATATAAACTTTTAATATTATTTAATAACTGTTTCGCAAATTATGTGATGTATTGTCGACTAAATACTATTTCATTTACTTTTGTGTTGTTTTGCAAATACTGTTTTCATAACAAATAAACTTAAAAATTTTTGGGAATAAAACATTGGAGACCAAAATCGACTAAATACTCCCCAAATACCTTAAAAATAGCGTTTATGGACAAACATAAGTTCTGTCGAGGTTTTAAAGCCGTATTTACCCTTTAAAATGCGTCTCTTTTAGCCATCCCTGAATGAGACACACATTAATTTGGATTTTATATAACTATTATTGGAGACCAAACATTTGGGACTCATTTAGTTTTTTTGACAATAAATCACATAATTTCGGGAAGTGTTGTACTATAAAAGAAGTTCTAAGTCTTAGAATAAATGCAAAAATTGATTCGATATACAAACAAATGAATTAAACTAAATGTTAGGAACAAAAAAATATTAATTAATTACCAAATTATTAATAAACAATTAATCCATTTTCAAAGAAATTAATACATTTTTTCAACGAAATTCAGGGAAATTCAACGAAAAATAAATGTTTAGTAAATATTTCTAAATTTTTAAGGGTATAAAAGATTACAAAACGCTATTACAGTCGACGATCATTTTTATGAACCATATACAGTTGACTCTTCTATCTTGAATTGGTTGGGACCAAGATTATAAACTCAAGATAGATATAATTGAAGTTAGAAATAGTCATCAAAGTATTTAGGAGTGAATCGGGTCTTAAAATTCAATTCAAGAAAGACATGAATTTATGAAATTATGAGAGTTCAAGATATGAGAGTTAACTGTATTTAAAGTTAATACAAACTCTAGAAAATCGCTTTTATGAACTAAATCCTAATTCCCGATCAATTCATAAAAATGAAGGTCGACTGTATTACTCGTCTTTTATTTGAAAATAATTATTAAATATAAATACAGTCCAAAATCAGTTGAGTAAAGCATTATTTGGGTTAACTAAATGATATGATAAACCAATTCTTCAAAAATAGACACAATTATCGAAAGACTAAATTCTGAAATTATAGGAAAAAACTTTAAATTTAAAAGAAAATTATATAAATTTTTTATAAAGTAATTGAGACGTTATTTGAGGTTTAGGTTATATTTGGTTCGGGTTTTTGTTTTGGGTAATGAATTTCGTTGACACCAAACATATGACAATTTTTAATGCATTTCTAATCTAAAGTCGAGGGAATAACTGAAGACTTGAATATTTTAATGACTTTAGAGTCCAATAAGTGTTTGTGTTCAATACAATCACATTTAAAAGAACTCCATTTAAAGCGTCCCAAAGGTTTTGTACAGTTGGGACAATTGATATCACCCTTTTTGGAGTCACACATCAAAGGTGTTAACCATTTTGTTGGTTCAATAAATAGTTTTGGGCACTCATTTGAATCAGAGTTATCTGAATTTTGATCCGAATTTAAGACGAGAGACAAAACATTGATTTCGTTAAACAAAATATGTTCGCAATCTTTGCATTTGTAATAAGTTTTGAAATCTTTTAACTCTTCATTTGATTCGATCCAAACTCTACTCGAATACAATCTCATGGGTTCACAAAACTGTCGATTGAGTGCAGCCAAACGAGTGTTTTCCCAATACTTGTCGGACCAAATTTGCCTAAAATTAGACGATTAATATTTCTCTAATTTACTGAATTTTAGATACTTTTTAAGTAACAAAAGTGAAAAAATACGAAATTCGAGACACTTTTTGTCCAAACGATAATTCATGTCTTCATAGAGTTTCAATTGAGCCAAAAATCCCGGATTTGGGTTAATCTTTGGTCGAAGAACACGAATTCGTTGGACCGCTTCCTCTGAACTGATCCCATACTTCTTCATTAGGTATGCAGAGGTTATAGTGACAGAACGGGAGAATCCGGCGCCACAATAGATGAGGACATTTCCACTATTTTTAGTGATTTCGTCATTAATTAAAGTAAAACAATAGTCAAAGTGTGAGATCAAGTCTTCGTGTGAAGAGTCCTTAACATCGATGTGATAAAAACGGCAGTTATAGGGTATCATTTGTACTGAAATATTGATCAGATCTTTGGGATAAACGGCCACAACAAGAGTTATGTCGTATTTATTCATTGAGTGTTTATTTTGCGCAAAAGATATGTTTCCCACAAACAAATGCTCTTCAATTTGAGTGAAGTCTTTCTCTTCGCTATCGATTGGCATTTGAAGCAAATTCTTACGAACTCTGGACCACATCTTCTTTCATATGATTATTAAATAACCCGAAGAATACGAAAATTATATCAAAACACAAAAAAATCAAAACAAAACATAAAACCTTTAATACATTAGTCATGTGATAACGTTTGAGCCAATCATCACTACTACTATCAATAAATTACGTCAAACAATACTTTTATTATAAATTATTACTGATAAATTATCATTGATTATTAAAATTTTGCAATAAGTGTGCAAGGTGCTTTTGGTGCTTTTGGTGTTTTCTGATAATTTATTATCATTAACTGTAGGGATTATTGAATTTAATTTAACCATGATGAAAGTTACATAATTTTGAAGTGTGCATACAATAAGTCTTATTGAATAAGATATAAGGAGTGAATGAATAAATTAGCATGGTGACAATACATGTATATATCGATATATTGAGAACAAGTAATAAATGGGTAAATGTGGCATATTTTCTAATTATTAAGAAATCAGTGAAAGTACAGTTGTTAGTACATAATTAGTACTAGATTAGTAAATCTCCTTGGTGACTTGAAAGGGCCTCAACACTGATAGAGACAGACATTAATGAAAGCAATAAATTGTCTCTCATTTGATTGAATTTAAAGTGAAATTAAAACATTCAATACTTGAGATAATAGTCCACATGTTTTATAAGGAACTCTTCTAAATTAGCCCTTAAAAGACAGACAGACAGTTACTGTAAGAGATAACCTCGAATATAACCTTGGAGCAATACTTTAGGAAAACTTGTTGAGTCACTCAAATGCCTTTCAAATGCCTTTTTCGATGAGAGATAAAAGTAGTTAAAACTTATAATTACTTAAAAATAGTGTTCAACACTTTTTAGTATTCGATTCACATAATCAAAGGCCACACAATTTGTAATACTATTACTTCAATAATATATAATCGATTTTATAATTGAAATTCTTTTTGAAAATTTTCTTTGAAAGTTATCTTTTATTTGATTTCATTTAATTTAGAATATTAATCAAGGATAATTTCATATGTAAATTAACTCTTTGGTCTAATTATCGATAAATTGTTTGGTTGACAACAATTGCAATAAAACCAACGAATCATTAAAATTCAAATAATCTATGAAATTGTTTTACTTTAATCTGAATAACGATAATTAATAAACAAATAAACGATAAAATCATTTTCAAAACATCTTATTATTGATGTATTGAGTCATAGAAAAGTCTCTTCTGAGAGTCACCTGTTTTTCTGCTTATTTTGCATTCTTTGCATCATTTCATCAATCAGTTCATTGATTAAGAAATAGTAACTTGGTTTCATTTATCAAACATTGCAATAAACAGAAGAATAAAATTAAGCCTAATTTTAAAACTTTCAAATTTTAACTTAGCATTGAACAATGAAAATATAAACTAGTAGATTCTATACCAAAAAAAATGCTGAAAAAATTAGAACCTATTAAACTTTACTATACTATATAAGTTTATGTTAATTTTTAGAGACATTATTGATAGCCATCGGTCAGTACTCTTTCTTTATAATAGGGTTTTGAAAATGATACAAAGTATAGTGAAGATGAAATAATTTTATTTACAATTTATTATTGAAGGGTTTATTTTTTTTAGACTAACACTTAAAAGTAAATATTCAAAATGTGACAAAACTGTGATTTTTTTAAATTGAAATTTTAACAAATTGTATAATTACTTTAATAAGATTAATTTAGAAAAACATATTTTGATAGTAATTGCTGTAAATATTGGAAAATTCCTTAACAACAGAATAAACTTATCATAAATTAAAGTTTAAATCAAATTAACATATTTTAGTCATATTCGATATACGACTTATTTATTTATTTAACTTAATTTCACTTATCAAAAGTGAACATGCCAAAATTGTGTAGCTCATTTTGTTTATGAAAAGAATTGTTTTTCAATAATTGCTTAAAAACAAGAACTGGTTTAAACTAATGAAACAAATGATAAAATTAATGAAACAAAAGTAAAACCGCAATAAATACTTAAATTGCGCTCAAAATAAATACATCTTTTAATGGTTTCCTTAATATTTGTGACTCAAATAAAAATAGTTTTGTTTTTAGATTTAGTGTCCGATAACTAAAATCGCTGTTATTTTATCCATTCAAGTATTGGAGACCTAAAAAAATATTTGGATGAAAAACAAAACTTCAATACCTGGAGCCAAACTGACGACTATCCCAATCGACAATCCCTTAGTGATAGCTTACCTGAAAAATCCTTGAATTTTGTTTCTAAGAAAAATTAATACTATTCCTAAACTGATAGGAATCCAAGGCTTGAGTTTCCCAATAGATATAAGACTAATTCATTGAAAACAAGTGACAAAAAGTCTGATCAACGAAATCAAGTGCTTATTGTTTCGCTTATTTCGACAAAAGAATCGGTGATAAACTTATATCTATTTCTTTAATAGTGATAAGTATTCCCAAAAATATGAGGAAATATTAGTTTTTTTTCTACAAATTTGTCTCAGTTTCTAACCTAAGAACAAGTTTACAGAGAATTAAATAGAATTCAGTGGAAAAGTTTTACTGAATTTTTAATTCACCGTTTTTTTAAACACTGAGTATTAGTAAATGACATCGAGTTTAGAGAAAAGCTTTTCATTTCTATTACTTTTTCATTCGATGTGGAAGTTTTCAGGAAATATTTCAAAGTCAAAGTATCCCTAATATCAGTCATCTCTTCATTATTCATAAGTTGTGTTCAATCATTTCAATACTAATTATTGTTATAAAACTAAAAGTATTAGAATTTATTTAATAATATAAACAAAATGTTTAAAAAGAGAAAACTTTTGAATCTTAAAATAATTTTGCAACGCATCAGATATGAGTCAAAAAGGAGTAAATCGTTTGAATTTAAACGATCCAGATCATCTTTTGGTGTGCAACAACCTGTTATTTCTGGCAACCAAAAAGTACTAGGTAATTAGACTTCTTCTTTCATAGAAATATAGAAAATTATTAAAAATTATTAAAAATATTTATTTTTAAATTACCTTTAATTTGTTAACTTATGTTAGCCATGAGACGTGAAGACGCCTCTGTATGGGAAAGGAGGGCCCCATTAGCACCACTACATGTCAGACAGTTAGTTAAGAAAGGGGTCAGAGTAATAGTCCAGCCCTCTAACAGGAGGGCCTACCCCTTACAATCATATGTCCAGGCGGGGGCTCTCATTCAAGAAGATATCAGCGAGGCACCAGTTATTATCGGTGTAAAACAAGTGCCCATCGATGCTTTACTCCCAAACAAAACCTATGTATTCTTTTCGCACACCATAAAAGCCCAGGAGGCGAATATGCCTCTACTCGACGCCATTCTCGACAGAAACATTCGGTAAATCTTTGAATAGAGTTTTGAGCCTAAAATTATTCCTTAAAAAGACTCATAGATTACGAAAAAATGGTTGATAACTATCAAAGAGTTGTGGCGTTCGGTAGATATGCGGGTATTGCGGGAATGATTGATATAATGCACGGATTGGGTCTTCGATTATTAGCACTTGGGCACCATACACCATTCATGCATATTGGCCCTGCTCACAATTATAGGAACAGTGGAATGGCTAAACAAGCGATTAGAGACACGGGTTATGAAATTGCACTGTCAATGATGCCACGATCTATCGGTCCCCTCACTTTTATATTCACCGGTTCCGGTTTGTATTATAACCAATATTTTATATTCATTTAAAGCAATTTTTAAAAGTTTTCCCATTTTTTCATTTTAATAAATCGTAAAAAAATTGTTTTAAACAGATTTATGTAAGGGTGAGAGTGGGAGAGGGAGAGAGAGAGCACATTTCAATTATGTGATACATAGAGCCTTTATACTGAAACTTTGAACTTAGATCCGTCAAATACATAGTTACTCACTATTGAAATAATATTACAATATAAGTAACTATATATCTGAATTTTAGTTCAAAGTGTCAGTATAAAGCCTATATTAAAAGAGGAGCAACTATATTTTATTTACCTAGATCATCAATGTATTAATTTAATGCGATTCAAACTTTGAATTTCAGAGTTTACTAAAAACCTTTTTATGTTATCAAAAGAGGTGTTATACATGTGCTCCACTTCTATATAAGAAAAGATGTATTGCATTTGATTTTTTTGGTCTTTTTCTGAACTAATTAGGAATAGCCTAACATTTGATTCAATTTTGATAACAATTAATATTCATTAAACAGTATTTGAATAAATTAATAAAATCTTTTTGAAATACTTATCATTAAAATATAATTATTAAGATATTACATATGAACAAGGTTCTTTTGAATAAATGAAATATTGTTTGTTGTTTAGGTAATGTATCTCAAGGAGCGCAGGAAATATTTCAAGAGTTGCCCTACGAATACGTTGACGTCAAAGACTTAAGCAAAGTATCCCAATTAGGTCAGCCCACAAAAGTTTATGGTTCAATAGTGACGAGGGCTGATCACTGGGTTCGTAAAGATGGCGGAGAGTTTGACCCCGAAGAGGCTGATATGCATCCCGAGAGGTATTACTCGAATTTTGCAACAGAGATCGCACCGCACGCCTCAGTCATTGTTAATGGAATCTATTGGTCTCCTAATTCACCAAAACTGTTGACTATTCCCGACGCCAAACGTATTCTTCAGCCACAATCGACGCCATGGCTTCCAATATCAGTGGGATCGCCAGCATTACCTCATCGATTGCTTGCAATCTGTGATATAAGTGCAGATCCGGGCGGTTCCATAGAATTCATGACCGAATGTACGACAATCGATAACCCCTTCTGTTTATATGACGCCGATTACAACAAACACAGCACTGATTTTGCAGGTCTTCCAAACTTTTAGCAAAACTTTCTTTTAATTCAATACATAAGTCATACAAACTCTGAATGAAAATAATTCGATAAGAAATTTGTTTTTTTGTGTCAACTTTTAGTCTAATCTATATTTGAATAATTGATAAAAAAGTTTCTAATGATTGGATGGTTTTGTTTATAAATAGGACCAGGAGTTTTGGTTTGTTCTATTGATAATATGCCGACACAATTACCTTTGGAGTCGACGCAATCATTTGGAGATCTTCTTAAGCCATATATCGAAGACATAATCAATTCTGACGCCACCGAACCCTTCGAAAAGTCCAAATTTGGAGCCGTAGTGAAGGGCGCGTGTATTGCGAGCAACGGTGTACTGACCCCTAGTTTCCAATATATTATGGACTTAAGGAATAAGAAGGACAACACCAGAAGTACCACCAAAACCAGTACTAATCAAAAGAATGTATTAGTTTTGGGCGCGGGTTATGTGTCAGCCCCTCTCGTAGAGATACTGACTCGAGACCCCAATACACACGTGACCATTGCTTCTGAGTTACAAGGTCAGTTTATTTTAATTATTTGTTTAAAATAAAATTATATGATTTATGTATTAAATGTTGTTTTAGGAGCCGCTGATGAGGTATCAAAAAATGCCCACAAATCAAATGCCGATTCAGTAGTGATCGATGTCTTGAAAAATAGCGAACATTTGGATAAACTGATTGAAGAATCAGATCTTGTGGTTAGTCTTCTTCCATATTCAATGCACCCAAAAATTGCCGAAAAATGTATTCGTTTGAAGACAAATATGGTTACCGCCAGTTATACCACTCCAGAAATGCGAAGTCTGAGTGAGGCGGTAACAAATGCCGGCATTACTATTGTTAATGAAGTGGGTCTCGACCCCGGAATAGACCATTTGCTTGCGATGGAGTGTTTCGATCAGGTGGTCAATAATGGCGGTAAAATTATTTCATTCGTATCGTATTGCGGAGGAATACCTGTTCCCGAAAATGCAGACAATCCTTTGAGATATAAGTTTAGTTGGAATCCGAGGGGAGTTATCCTCAATAGTGTCGGTTCCGCGAAATGGATTGAAAATAATGAAATCAAAGAGATTCCGACCGGAGGGGCTCTTATGGACAATACCAGAGATATAGACTTTTTGCACGGATATAATTTGGAAGGCTATCCAAACAGAGACTCAACCATTTATAAAGATATTTATGGTATTTCTTCTGCCAAAACTGTGTTGAGGGGAACACTTCGGTTAGTCTTCATTTACTTAAAATAGTTTTAATAAAATTTAATTAAAAATAATTGTTATTTAAAACAAAGATATCGCGGATTTTGTGACGCTATGAAAGGCTTACAATTAATGAATTTATTGGAGTCAACACCTCATCCATCACTACATCCTAAGGGACCGGAGATAACTTGGAAACAGTTTATGACTCAACTCTTGGGACAACAGTTGGACGACATTCTCTTATCGAACCTCAAAAACCTAATCTATGACAGAGTGGGCGATGACTTTAGAGTGGATGTCATCGAAAAATTAGGTCTTCTCGAAGAGGAACTGATCGTCAAATTGAATACTCCGATCGACACAATCACTCACTTATTGGCAAATAAGTTGTCGTATAAACAAAATGAAAGGGATATCATTATAATGAGACACGACATCGGCATTGAATGGCCGGACGGCACTCAAGAGGAGCGTAACATCAATTTAGTAGTTTATGGCGATCCCAATGGATATTCGGCTATGGCTAAGACAGTAGGATATCCGGCAGGAATTGCTGCCAGAATGGTATTAAACGGAGAGATACAAACTAAAGGAGTTATCGCACCCATGACTACTGAGATATACCACCCAATGCTTATGAGACTACACGACGAGGGAATCATTTCAACGGAAACGTCGAAAAAATTTTAAATTCTTTTTAGGATTTATTTAAGATTTTTATTAATATTCGACTAATATTTGTTGCGATTCATAAGTCATTCATTAATTTGAAATTTAATTTAATGTTTCAAATAAATCATCTAATTGTAATCAAGGCAACTTTATTTTGTGTTCGTATTTATATATTCAATGCATTAAAATTAGTTGGAGAAGAGTTTTAGTTTATCTCAATTAAAATCTTTAACCTTTGAACGGTTGGTGAGCCATGTCCTTTATGTCCATTATTTGGTTTATATAGTTTATGCTGTCCTTTCACTTCATGTTTTAAAAGTGATATCCATCTGAAAGTGAATACAATTAAAAGAATGGATTTAAAGGATAACTAATGTTTGTTAGAGTTAACGACTTCTAAACATTTGATTGTAATCTGAATGAAAGCCACGAACTTATCCATCACTTAACTAATCAGTAAATCAGACAAACCTGAGTTCAGATAACAATTCTTTCATTCGTTTGCATTTGAATCAGTACTCAGTTTTCGTTGGAGACTAACTTATAGTATATGGAAGTAATGTTGGGTCAAATTTTGGCGAAACTAATAAAACAAACAAATGGTCGTTCAGAGGCTCTCTTTGATAGTCTTCTATCGTTTCGGGTCATTACTCATACAGTTTAGTGGTGTTCGCCTTCGATGACCACCACTAAAGACAGCATCTGTTATAGCACTGACACTAACAATAGTTTTTACTTTCGATTTCTCAGTTCATATGAAAGTCATTGAGTTTATAGTTGACATCAGTCGCGGAACCACTCATTTATTTAATTGAAATTTTAGTCGACTTTTATAATAAATATTTTAATTAATTATTAATTTAAACTTTAATTTAAAGTGAAAACAAAAGTTTAGTTAATTTTTATAATCAAATGTTAGATTAAAGTATCAAAAATGAGTGAACGCCACTTATAGTAAAGATTAAAGTATAAGATATTCTGAACTTAAGAATTCAAGGATCGGAAGGTTTGAAAGTAATGAAAAGTGTGTAAACCTTCCATAAAGTGTTAACTTAAGGTGCGTTTTCTACGACTCTATGTTAAGATCGAAAATAGGAGTCAATCATACAATTAAGGTCTTCTCCTCCCAAACCATTCTCTCTATTCAATATATGACAGATAAAAGTCAACCAAATGCTTCTTTACTAACAATACTCGCTATCGAATCATCTTTTAATACTGAATCAACGGCGAGAGAGAGAGAGAGAGAGAGAGAGAGAGAGAGAGAGAGAGAGAGAGAGAGAGAGAATTTAATTTTTCTCTTAAATCAATAATAATTACCTTTGAAAACTTAGAAGTTAGTATTGGAACTTTCAAAGGGTGTGCTTGAAAATATCATCAAAAAAGTATACCTAGAAAAAATGTTTAAAATTAAAAATTATTTGAGGTTTTATTAAAGGCATTGTTTACTTTAGAGTTCAACTTTAGTTAACATTATTTATACTCATTGGTCAGTGCATTCTCTTTATAATAGAGATTTGACCATGATACAACGTATAGGAAAGGTTAAATATTTAAAATATAATGATTATTAAAGGGAACACTTTTTATATTAACATGGTAATAGTATTTAAGAATGCCAAAAATATTGCTCTAAAAGTGGTCGATGTTGGCATCTTAACTTAGACGTTATGAACAAGAATTTCAATCCTAAAATTTAAAACTATAAAACCCTAAAATTCTAATATAAACGTAAATATCTATCGATCAGAAAATGTAAAGCAAAGGTAGGGAAAGGTAGTCTCGGAAAAAGAATAAATACAATATATTTTTCCATTATTTAAAGAAAATGAGAAAAAGAGTATCAAATGATTAAATTAATGCTATTAAGTTAAAAGCTTCTCTAAATTACTTTAAAACAAAGTTTTAACAAAAATTATATTAAATAAACAGTAAAACAGAATTTATTATCTCTTATTCCTCAGTAAGAGTAGTGCACAGGTATGCTTAATGTCTCTTTGCAAGAATCTTCAAATGATTTTATGAACAAAAGATTAAAGATTTTAAATAAATAATATAATTATATTGTCTTCTTAGAAGTTAATGTAGTTTAATCAATAATATGCTTGGTGATTTTCTTAATTTACTCTTTTTAAGTGAAAAAATAAATAAATTCAATTTTGTTAACACTTTTTGTTTGATGAGAGAAAAGTAATTTTACATTTATATTTTCTATACTAAGCCTATAGAGTCTATACTATAGAATTACAAAATAACCATGCTCAAAATATATTGATCTAAATATGTACTTGGTCAATTCCACCTCTGCTATCATTTAGATCTAAATTTAATTAGCATTTAATTTTAATAAAGATGTCATGAGTTCCAATATAATCCGGATCAAATAAAGTGACCTTGACATTTTCAATAAAGTTATCATGCAAAGAAAAGATGAAAAGTTATATATATTTCATTTTATTAAAATTTATGTCATTACTTCCCATTACTTTTCTTCATTTTGAAGACATTTAAAATTATTATTTGATCAAGGTAGATGAAGAGATGTAGAAATTTAATTTATTAAAGAATGAACATGATAGTACTGCCAACTCGAAACTCATTAAATCTCAATTCTAGAATAATTTGAGAGATTTCCCTATAATTTGAGTAAATGAAAGTTCCAGGAATACATTCATTGCTACGACTCTATTGCCGGAAAGAATTTCAAATCAAATAATCTTATTTCGTATATAATTAATTGTTTTGCATTTATTGCAAGATTATTACTCTTCTGACGTAATGTAATTGACTAAATACAGAAATTAAAGTAATACATATGTATAACAAAAAAGTGCACAGGTACATTTACAGTGTTGGCCTTGAAATATTCTAATTCAGTTACCATGAGAGTTAGCAAGAGTTACTAAGAGTTACCATGGTTTATATCTATGACGAAATCTATATGATGTGAACCAATAAAATTAATTTCTTATCCATTGTTTCAACGCTTTTGGGTTTTTATTAAATTTATTTTCAATGTTTTCCGCATTTTCTTTCTTCTTAAGTCGTTTTCAATAGAATTCAAGGTTAGAGTCAAATGAATTCCAGAATTTAATGGTATATTTGCATTAAGTTAAGGCATTTTTTATACTTCCTGACAGCACTGAAATTACTGCATAAATATTCTGTACTAAAGGAACATTAAATATGTTTGACATTTGGCTAAAGAATATATTTTTTTTTATATAACTTTCGACAGCCTTTTAGCCATTTTTTCGACAAAAATTTGTTTGAATTTCATTTTCAATCAAATTCTTTGAATTATTATTATTTTTTCAATCGATTCTTGATATTTGACTTTAGGCTAAGTTTTATTTTTAACAAAAGACTACATTTTTAAGAATATTTTAGAATTAAATTGAAATTAAAATAACATATTTAAGCCAAGACTAAAATCATTGTAATAGCCAACACTGGTATAGTACACCATCTGGTAGACAAACCATCATATTTGCTCTTGATCATTTTGAGTTATGCAAAAGATTTACTTTTAAAATATTTAAATTAAATCCCGAAAAATTGAAAACTCAGTCAAACATCAAATTAAAAGTCGAGTTGAATATCATTTCAACCGATTTCTATATAATAAGAGTAGTTTTCATATGAAAAACAAAAATTAAAGTCTATTTTTGAATACATTATTAAAATCAAACCATTCTTTTAAGAATCATATTATGAATGGAACTATAGTTTGAAATAAGGGATAATTTCTTCAATGATAGTGTACATGTTTATTTATGTACAAGTTTATTTGATGAGACAAAGTTAACTTCATTTCAATTATAAATATAATTAATTTGATGATCGGCTCAAATATCACTTCAAACTAATTAATGTTTGACAGAATAATTTAATATTGAGTTTGGTATGTGCCTTGCTCTAATTAATTAATAGAACTTCTCACTAAATCTATCAAATTTCAACACAACTTACAAGTTTACATATATCTTAGTATTAATATTATTATAGTTTATATATTTTTTGTTTATATAGTTTATTAAATGTTTCGAAACGGGAATTATAGTGAGAGAAAGAGTCTAATAATAATAAGGATAAAAGTTTTTTTTATATTAAGATGTATTAAGTAATAAGTGTTGCCTTTCTTTTAGTTATATTCTCTTTTGACAGAAATGAAAAAAAATCTTAATTTGAAATTAACTTTTAATTAAATCTTTTATTATAATTTCTTTATTTATTCAAAATTTTTTCTTTGTTTCATTTAATTCAGGGATGGCTAAAAGGGGGGTATTCCGGAATACCCCCCTATGAGGCCAAAATTTGAAAATACCCCCCTACGAGTTTGGTACCCTTAACATTAGCGTCTATGGACAGATACTAGATATGTTGGGACATTTTTGGTCTAGGGGGGGTATTTTGCCAAATTTTGCACTAGAGCTCGGCTCTTTAACCATCCCTGATTTAATTCATTATTTTAAATGTCTCTAAAATAATCAATAATTTCCTTTAAATTTTATTTTAACCATGTTAAATGTTTAAAATATATATACAAGCTACATTATATGTATTAATAGTATAATTTATAGTTTGTATATAATTATTATTATTATATAAGTTATATAAAGAGATATTAATAAAATAATTCAGGAGAGAGAGAGAGAGAGAGAGAGAGAGAGAGAGAGCAACAAGTGTTGTAAACGTTAGATAAAGTCTCTGATCAACAAATGGTTGGTTATTGGAATCGTTATAAGGTTTCGATCAATAAATAGGTTTATGTAATGCACAGAATGTACAGAATATTCTATTCTGTTATGTAAGAGTTGTGTGAGAGCTGCTAAAATGAACCAGGAAATGATAAACTCTGTTCAATTTCAAGGTCACACCAATGGATTAACGCCACTATATTTAGAAATCATGAGTTTTAGTGGAAATAAATTTCCGCTACAAAATGGGAATTTTTTACATTGGATTTCAATTTTGTTTTTAAAACAATATTTCTATCATTTTTTTATTTTATTTTATTTCTAACCATACAGTTTACCATGGTACTAACCAAAGCATTGGAGCTTTAATCTATGAATACTTGGAGAGTATAATATATGAACTAAAGAATATTATGTTATTATTGATTAAAAATGAAATATTGTCTAAAATTTCAGTCAATCATACATGTAACATGTATATTTAACCAAAACCTTTTGTATTTGTGAATCTTTCGGTCTATAAATTTGATTATTTCTTCACAACAAATGAAACTGAAGTTATATAAAAGTTAGAATTAAAACTGTAAAAACTCACGTTTTTTAAGAACTTTAACAACTAATTTCACAACAATCTTGCTGAAATTTGCTGAGGCTTTCGCCAACTATCTAGTTGCCTTCTTCAGAGCAAAGCCTCAGCAAATTTCAGCAAGATTGTTGTGAAATTAGTTGTTGAAGTTCTTGAAAAACGTGAGTTTTTACAGTTTTTAATTCTAATTATGTGTTCAAACAACTACCAAGCTAAACTTAATGATTATATAAAATGATATAAAATTATGATATAAAAGTGATCTCTTGTTTCTTCCCATCCATTCATTAGATAAAGGAATGAAAAAAAATTGATGCAAACAATTAAAGTTTACATAAATTAATACTTATTTCAATTATAAGTTCAATAATAAGTTATTTGTCTTTAAATGTTTAAATATTTAAGACTTTACTTTCAGAATAGAAATTTAAACTTTGAAATACAAAACTAATTTGAAATTAGTGTTAATAATTATGCTAGTATCAAATTCTCTTATCTCTACCTCACAATTGAATGTACTCTTTTATATGATTTCAGTTGCATTTGTGCTGAAAGAGGACTCAATTGTAGTCTAAATGTTCTACAAATAACAAAGTTTAAATCAACTTTAAGTCAAGACTTACATCATTTTTAATTATGTTTTTAAACTATGGATTAAATTATATTATAAATTATAATAATTATTATATTTCAGTTAAAAAGAATAGTATTTTCTTGTAAATTTCCTAACAAATAAATAGAAAGGTGTTTTTATTTTTTATTTTAATTTTCAAATGTAATTAAATTCAATGAAAAACCTAAAAATATAAATAAAATACTCATTAAAAAAGCATTTGTTTCTAAGCAATCAAACGTTTCATTAAAATCCATTGAAATAATTGTAATAAAAACCGATATAACGATAATTAAGTGATGGCTTTAATTTCAATTTCAACTTAACTTTTCTAATGATTCGCTTAAATAACGAGTCATTCAATATTTTCCGGACTTTTGATATAATTAAGAAAAACCTGGAAATAATATCTGACCCTTTCTTCTCATTTATTCATTAATTAAGTAAAAATTGACTTTTTTGGTGATTAGATTTGATCTCAGCTTTTCAAATGTCCTCGGATTGAATATTTAATTACTTCGCTGTTTTATAAATATCTTGGACAATTTTTCATTTTCATATATTCAGATAAATTTTAAATAAACTTTTCTAAAAGTAAAGGTAATATTAATTCAGATTTTATGCAAACATTACATTAATTGCTAAATAAAATTATTATTATTATTATTATTTATTCCTTAATTAAACCATTTATATATCAAATGATACAAAAAATGTAATTCAAGTAATGTTTCGGAAGTGAAAACTTATCTAACATTCAAAAGCAGTAATTTATAGCCTTAGGGTTGTCGAGGATTTGCAGGATAATTCAATGATTATTCTGTTTGACTATAAATTGGAGATCAGGGTTGATGTGTCACTTTCAGATTGCCTTGATCACATTATTTAGTCAAATGTTGAGATCAAGAGCTGAATTCTAACAAAGAATTTGACTCAATTTTCTTGTTATTTGTCGTTAAACACATCTAAACATTAATCAAACTATAAGTTTCTGTACTTAAGAACAGTGATGCCCAGGGTATTCATTCTTAAAAGAATAAAGTAGAAAAATTTTCATGCAGTTAGGTTTTTTATAGTAAGCTCAAAAATGAGCAAGAACCTTTTTTTCTTCATATCTAAAGATTGGCTATTGGTTTCATGAAAACTAATGTGGTTTCACATAAGTTGTTCCTATGGGCGCCACTGATTGAAGAACAGCATAAGAGTAGTAAAGAAAAAAAAATAAGAACTCGAAAAATATAAAAACTAAGTTTCGATAAGTTGTTTGCACTTATATTTGTCAGCATTTCATTACTTATTTAGTTTTATTTCTTTATAATTAAATTTTTTGTTGAAAAGTCCTCCAATAATATTAAGTGGAGTTTTATTAAAAGAAGTGATAAATTGAATCAACGAATTGTGTCTTTCAATTGATTTTTATTTTATACATTAGTTATAGAAATTGTGTTTCAAATCCTAATGTGTTTATAGTTTTTGTTATTCTAATGTATTGTCAATAAAATACATTGAATTGATTTATGGACTTTTCCCGACTACAGTCACACCACTATTTTAATTCACTCTCTTTCATAAAAGTTTTGCAAAGTAACCTAGCACAAAATGTCTCCTTTATATGAATTCAGTCAAAACTTTCATAACTTTGATCTATATTTCCTAATATTTTTCGAATAAATATTTGATCTCTAAATCTTATATTTCTAGTATTGATAGCTTTGGATAATTTTAGTTTAAAAGGTTGTCCCAGATTACCTTGAGATAATTTTGGAACTAGCAAAATTTTAGTTGAACATTTACTGTTATATTTAAGACAATTCTTTATATATGATGTAATAAATGTTTGTCAAACATTAATAAAGACTTTAATCGAGATCTAACTGTAAATGTATTAATTGCAGGGTGGCCAAAGAACTCGACTCCAGGGGGGTGGTAGGGGGGTAGTTTGGGAAAA
>JAQFZM010001312.1:0-19323 GCA_034695785.1 Galumna obvia | reverse complement strand
ATGAGTTCAATTCGTTTTAACACTAAGTCATCCATGTATTCTCTATGGGTGACATAAGTTCACCTACCCTAATGTTATGGTATTTTGGAATTAGCTAGGTTATACACTTTTGCTACTTTTTTCCTAAAATAGTATTAATTTAAATTTGACTAGGTTCAATTTTCTTTAAATTGGAATCATAGAAAAACTACCTCAACAGACCTAGTGCTTGTCCATAGAATTAATGTTAGAGGTTTTAATGTTCCAGGGAGGTATTTTGCCAATTTTGCTGCTCCAGGGGGGTATTTTGGAATACCCCCCTATTGGCCATCCCTGGTTATAAACATAGTACGGAAAACCTTAAACTACTACAGTAAAACCTCTATAATTAAACCCGAGTTGGGAAATAGAAATTTGGTTGAGATATAGAGGTTTCTTAGATATGGAGGTAATTTTCTATACAACATTATCATTGAACCAACGGTTTGGGGTCGAGATATAGAGGTTTTTTAGATATAGAGGTAATTAGATATAGAGGTTTTACTGTATTTAGTAAATAATAACCGAATATTTTGTTGACTATTAAAAGTTTATATTATAAACTTTATATCGATTTTATAGCTTTTATTTAAGGGAATATAAATTATATAATTTATAATTGAGTAAAAGTCAATTAATAATCAATGGTTTGATAATCAGTGATAATTGAGTGATTGAAAGGATGAGACATTTGTTTACATTTGAGGCAACACATGAGTCGTACATTTTTGGTGAAATTAAAAGTCTGCAAATCTTTGCTTTTTGTTTGAGTGATATATAAATGAACGGAAACGACATCTTTTGTAAAATAGTTGCGAAACAAATAGAAAATCAAAACAAATGATTTAATAATGTTTTAATAGTAGAGATGGCGTTCATGTAATGTATGGTTGGGGTGGAGTTGTGTTCATATGTTGGGCCATAACAACAACTTTGGCTAAAGAGGAGTGAAATGAGAGAAAGCTATTGGCGTTCACTTCAGTACAGACTTAGACTTCAATCGTTTTCGCATTCAATTCATTCAATTGAAATCAACTCTGAGTTGGACTTAAACTCAACGCCATTTCAGCCCCGATTTGGCCTTTGGTTGGATTCAATCAACGGATTATTGTAGAGCTCTTTGTGTCCACCATTTAGTCATTTGGGAATAAAAAGAACTGAAAGTAAGTAAAAGATATTTTCATTTTGATTCCATTATTGTATTTCTTATATGCGTTTTGCGTCACTCAATGCTAGCCTTCACTCAATTGTTTGAACTTTAAATACAAACCAATTATGCATTGATTTGAGTCTTAATATAATTACATTTTAACCATTAATTGACTAAAAATGAGGGAAAGATTTAATTGAATTAAATGACTCAATGAGAAGAATAACCCATAGATTTGTGGATCAATAAAAGATTAGTCGTAGAGTTGGCCCAAAATCTCACAAACTATCGATAATTTGGTATATATTTCGCTACCATTTTGTCGACATTTACTCTCATTCAAGGTTTTGATCACTTTTTTTAAAAATCCTTTTTCTTTGAAATATCTTTTGTTTAGTTCTTTAAAATTAATAATTAAATGTATTTTTAATTAATTTAAAGTGAATTCCTTTTTATCTAAACTTTTGTTAATATGAAAGTGTTTTACAGACAAAAGCTATTCGTCTGAAATGCGTTTTGGGAAACACTCCGACCATTGCTTTCATTTCACTCTATTTATTGAATATTCTTTGAATTTAATTAATTGTTTGAAATTATTTAATGAATAAATTTATAGTTTTGTGTTATTTTAGTAAAAATCTAATTACAAATGACTAACAAATCATTTATATTTTGATGCATTTGTTTTCAAATTTCAAAATTTTTATTTGAAAAAAATCAAACATTTTTTAAAACTAAGCCCTGAATTAAGTAATACTTTATTTTATTAATACTTCGATTAACAGATGACTGAATAAATCTTATGATGAGATAAAGTGTTATTTTAATCATTTGTTTGAATTGTTTGTATGCATTGATTGCAATGAAGTGTTAACTTAACTCTTATTTATTTATTTTTTATTTGAAAATTAGTTTAATTTTTTCATTAAAAAGATATAAAATGAGATTTAAGTTCCGATATTTTATTACTTCTTAGTCGACACAATAACTGGTATTTTATTTCCAAATCAATTATTTCCTCAAAATTGAGTTCAATTAAAGTGAAACAATTCCTTAATTTTTTATATATATTTTTTAATAATTTTATCTCTAATTTTAAAAATGTTTTATAATCTAAAATATAATTTAATAATTGATTATAAAATATGTTTTGAATAATTTGTAAATGTATTCAAACGATAAGATATATATTAATTGAGAATCAGTTTTGTGATGGAAATACATTCGTTAGAAACATATTTCCATTTATTACTCATTTTTAGCATCGGATGAGTGAGTGATATCGCAATCACTGTTATATCAATTGTTATTTAAGTGATTTTTTTTAAAAAACAGCTGAGAATTAGAAGAGGAAAATATAGGTCAAGAAGTTTTGTTTTATATGCTTTGCTTTAACTCGAATTGAGGTCTGAGTTCAGTGCTAACCATTTGACTTACACTCAAACAAACAATAGTTAGGTTTTCGCGTAATTTTAATCCACATTTTTCTATAATTTGTAGGTTTTGTTATTTAATCAAATATTCAAATAAATGAGTTATACTTTAAATTGTTTGCAAAATATAATAAATTATAGTTTTTTAAAATAAATTCATAGCATTTGTTATCGATTTTCAATTTTGTGTGAATTTCAATGAAATATTTATTAGATTTTTGTGTTTTAATAATAATTATCTATTTTTGGTTTAACTGACAGAAACGTCTTTCAATTGAATGGATGAAAGTTTCAAATGTTAAACTTGTTAAGAATCGTCTTATATGGCAGACAGAAAGTTGAGTCATAAAGAGGGGACTCACGCGTCGTCTTCTTTGAAACGGTCGTCTGCTCAGCGTTGGCTCGGGTCGAGATCTCCCGTCAGAACACGGTTTGCACTCATTTTTATTTTTTTATGAATTAAAATTATGTAAATTTACTTCAGATCAAAATCATTAGCCTTTAAACGAGAAATATATAATCGGAGTTCGACCTCTTCAGAACTTGCGTCGACTTCATTAGAGAGTGATTTTTATAGTGTCAGCGATTTGTCGATTAAAACCAAAACCAATAATAATAAACGTCTTTCAGAAGAAGACTCAGTTCCCGAGAAAAAACCCAAAAAAGATTTCAATACGTCAGGTCTGTTAGAGTCAACCCTTTTATTATATATCTTTGTTTTCTTTCTCTAAAACTATGATTTTATAGATTCAGCCATTAATCTGACTGTAGATAAAGAAAGAGATTCTTCAAATCTCTCAATCGATTCCCTCAAACGAAAGGGAAGACCTCGAAAGAAATATACATTTACTGATAATTCTCTTCTTCAATCTTCATCTCAAACCACAATTGCAAACATAAACACAAATCCCTCACAAATAAGTGAATCAAATTTGTTTACCGATAAAACATTTGAAGACTCAGTTCGTGCAAAACGTATAAAAAGCAGTTCAAGTCTTTCGAAATCATTGGCCAACACCAGGATTGGGACGAGTAGTTCTCGAGACTTGTCGGGGGGACAAGAGACAGGTCCTGACCAGACATCTACAACGGGGTCGTGTGCCAGTTCTCGTCGGCGTTCCTCCCGCCTCAATACCAAAGCGCCAACTAATCCTTCAACTTCTAATTCTGTTGTGGGCACCTCATCTGTTGGAGCGATCACTACCTCTACATCGAACACCAGTTCTGGAGGAGGAACTACTACTGGTCGTCTCGGACTACTCAGAGCTAACACAAGAAGTGTTATGGACGAGGATGTCGTCGCCAATCCAGACAGTGCTCGAACAGACGCTTCGTCGTTAAACAGCGCTTCTGCCAGTCTTTCGAGTGGCGCTCAATCGACGTCTGTGGCCGCCTCTGTGGCCAATGTTTTGGCTGCGGCCGCGTCTGCCGATAGCGAATCCGAAGACAGCGAAATGGGTCGCTTACAGGCTTTACTTGAGGCGAGAGGCCTTCCCCCTCATCTATTCGGTGCTTTGGGGCCACGAATGCAGCACTTACTCAACCGATCGATCGGCACGAGTTCGAGCTCTAAAGCACATCAATTACTTCAAGGATTGCAGTCTAACGGCGATGAAGGACAGCAATTGCAGGCAGTTATGGAAATGTGTCAGTTGCTTGTTATGGGCAATGAGGACACACTCGCCGGCTTTCCCGTCAAACAAGTGGTTCCGGCGCTCATTAATTTGTTGTCAATGGAACACAACTTTGATATTATGAATCACGCGTGTCGTGCACTCACTTATATGATGGAATCATTGCCGCGCTCTTCAGCAGTAGTTGTCGACGCCGTTCCAGTGTTTCTCGAAAAACTTCAAGTGATTCAATGTATGGATGTCGCAGAACAGTCTCTAACGGCACTCGAAATGTTATCCCGACGTCACAGTAAAGCAATACTTCATGCGAGAGGAGTGTCCGCTTGTTTGACATATTTAGACTTTTTTTCGATTAACGCTCAACGCTCTGCCCTTTCGATTACAGCCAATTGTTGTCAAAACCTGACGATCGATGAATTTGCTTTAGTCCAGGAATCGTTGTCGACTCTAAGCGCTCATTTAACACATCCCGATAAGAAATCAGTGGAAAGCATTTGTCTCGCATTTTCCCGATTAGTCGACTGTTTCCAACTGGACTGCGCTATAATCAGTGAAATCGCTTCAACCGCTCTCTTAACTAATTTGCAACAATTGTTGGTTGTGATACCACCCATCATAAGTACCGGAACTTTCGTTAGTGTAATTCGAATGCTATCCATAATGTGTTCGTCGTGTCCTGAGATTGCGGTCCAACTCTTAAAACTAAGTGAGTATTAAATAATATTTAATTATTATTTTAATAATTTTTTATTAAGATATTTGTGAAACTCTTCGTTATCTTCTGTTGGGTTCGAGTTCTACCAAAGAGGACATCGAATTAGTGAATCGAAGTCCACAAGAATTGTTTGAAATAACGTCTTTAATCGGAGAACTTATGCCTCGTTTGCCGACTGACGGAATATTTAGTGTCGATACTCTTCTCAATAAACAAACGGGAGTCCAAACGGACACTATTTTATGGCAGTGGAAGGACGACCGTAGTTTGTGGCACCCCTACAGTGCAATTGATAGTCGTATCATCGAAGCGGCCCATCAATCGGGAGAAGACGAGATCAGTCTTTCAACAATGGGTCGCACTTATGTCATAGATTTTAATTCTATGCAACAGATCAACGAAGAGACGGGAACTTCTCGTGCAGTTCAGCGAAGAGTCAACTGCGCCTCCAGTGATGTTTCTAATCTATCACACATTCGTGTATCTGATCCCAGAGCTGAGAGTCTGGTGAATTCTCCAGAGATGGCCAGTGCTTTCATTAAATCTTTATTCAATGTGTTATATGAAGTGTATAGCAGTAGTGCCGGTCCTGCAGTACGTCATAAGTGCCTCAAAGCTCTGTTGCGAATCATATACTATGCATCCAATGATTTACTCGAATCTGTATTAAAAAATCAGGCGGTTTCCAGTCATATCGCAACAATGTTGGCTTCACCCGACTTACGCATTGTTGTCGGCGCCACACAAATGGCTAATATTTTAATGGAAAAATTGCCCGAAGTTTTCGCCATTTTTTTTAGACGTGAAGGTGTTATCCATCAAATTCAGAAATTAGCAAAAGGAGAGGACAATTTAGAGCAGACCTCAGCTTCAACTTCTCCATCAGCCCATACCTCAGTGCCCCTCAACAAAACAGAACCGATTGCAGGTTCCAGTTCTGCTCCGATATATCCCTCTCAACCAAATGTATTCTTCGAAAGCACAATGAATATAAGTCCACCAAATAGTTCCCCTTTAGAGTCATCGCCGCCCTGTGATGTGCCCACAGAGTTGTTCTCTAACGCTGTGGAAACGACTCTTACAAATGGCTTTACCAATACTGGGGCCAACTGTGCAACCACTCACTCATTGACATCACTGAGTACTTCAGTTCCAGTCACTCCAACCACTTCTTCGCCCGATATTATGTCTGCTCGCAGTGCCGAAGACACAATTGCTGTGACCGACCCTTTAGTCAATAACGCGTAAGTTTTCTAACTTTTCATTTCTCTCTAAATTTGAGACAATTTTTGGATAATTTGTTAGTTTTAAACGAATTTTCGTTATTAACTAATATCTTATAAAATTGAATTGAATTATAATTTGAATAAATGATGACTTAAACCCTTACCTAATCTGAAAAAAAGTGATGAACATATCTATCGCTTTACCGGATTCTGAGTTATTCAAAGAATTAATTGATTTTGATTAACATTTTATGATTCTAACCATTGAATTAACTCTCAGTAGAGCCGATGAGTCGTTAAAACGAAAGAGAACTCGAAAGACACTCAGCACAAACAGCTCAGGCGCTACGCGTAAGACTAGAAGTGAAAGCGATAACAGTTCTTCTCTAAATCTTCGGAGTTATAGCACTCACAGCTCTGTTTCAAACGTTAATAGAAATTATTCCAATGAATCGGAAATGGCGACAACAACTCTAACCTCTCCCTATATATCTCTTCCCATATTCATTGGTGACAATACGTCAGCCAATAATAATGTAACAAATTTGTTGAGCTCTAACTCATCGGTGCCAACCCATAATGCATCTCATAGTAGCCGCGCCCGACCGGCCTTCAGATTTAGTTCAGCGGCGGCCAAAACCAGTGCATTCTTTCAAAGTTTACATCCGGCGCGTTGGGCGCGTTGGAACAGTAGCTCACCCGCTCTCGTCTCTTCCAACAGCGCAATGTCTTCGGGTCGCTCTCAAGTTGCTTCTCATTCTTCAGATCACACATCAATTTCAAGAAACTCTTCTCCGAGATCTCCAAACAATAGCGGAAACAGAGAAAAGATCAGACTTTGGATTAGAGAACAGGCAAAAGCATTTGAGGACAAATACTTCAAAGATGAGCCCAACACTACTGAAAGCACTGATACCAAAGCTCACCCCTCTCTCAATATATTGAATCGACTGACAAAAGCCATCCAAATGTTAAACGAAAATCATTTGAAAGCATTAGAGGAGATCCGATCGGTTGTGATGGAGGGCGACATCTCTTCTTTTGAGTTGAATCACAGCGGACTCGTCACCAAATTTCTTCAATTTCTTGTATCTAACAGTGATTCCAATGAAAATCGTGACCAAAGACTCCGAAGTTTTCTTCACGTGTTTTTCGGTTCTCCACTCGAAGACACTTTTGAATTGAATTCGATAGTCAGCGCTAAGATTGATAGCTCTCCACTTTCAGCTCTGGTCAGTAAACTAAATGCCTGCGTTTCACAATTGGAACAGTTCCCGGTCAGGGTTCATGATCTGGTTGGTTCCGGTACGGGTAGTATTCGAGGTGCCAGTGCTCTCAAGTTCTTCAACACTCATCAATTGAAGTGCAATTTACAAAGACATCCCGATTGCGGTAATTTACGTCAATGGAGAGGCGGTCCCGTCAAAATAGATCCCTTGGCTTTAGTTCAGGCCATCGAACGATATCTTGTTATTAGAGGTTATGGAAAAATTAGAGATGAAGACGACGACGCCTCAGATGATGACATTTCTGATGAAGAGTTTGATGACAATATGGCGGCGATGATGATTAGTCAAAATCAGGGCAGACATAGACTTCAGTTCTTTATTGGAGAGCAATCCCTCCCCTATAATATGACTGTTTATCAGGCAATCAAACAATACGCTTACGGACACAATAGTCATACAGACGGACACGAAACTGATAATGAAACGGAGACACCTGTGGGTCAGGCAAACATATGGGTGGCCACTCATACCATTCACTATAAAGCATATATCGAATCGGGTGGAAGTCCTACTCCCGGTTCAAACTCGATCTCATCTTTCAATTCGAGTCAATGTTTAGCAAATCGTAATTCAAATAATAATAATAACAATAATATAAATAATCAAAACAGTAGTAATCAAAGTGGCCGTAGAAGTAATAAAGGAACTGCCGGTGGAAAGGGTTCTAAAAAGAAAGATGAACTTTGGATCGAAGGCAAAGCTCCTCAAATATCCTCACCATTAGATGCATATCTTAAGCCAAATTTGCCCTCGACTATTACAGTACAAGATTTGTCTTTAGAAGTTCTTTCACTTTTAAGAGTCATTTTTGGTTTGAGCCGTCATTGGGGTTGGCTCTACAAACTGTCCGAACCATACAATAGTGCCCTAACCGGTCAAGAATTCATTAATGTCAAACTTACAGCAAAAGCCAATCGTCAATTGCAGGACCCGTTAGTCATAATGACTGGAAATATCCCCAATTGGTTGTCCCAAATAGCTTATGCCTGTCCTTTTCTATTCCCATTTGAGACCAGATATTTATTATTTTATGTGACGTGTTTTGATCGCGACAGAGCTCTTCAGAGACTTTTAGACAGCTCTCCAGAACTTACGGGCGCCGATTCAACAGAACGGGTCACTCCAAGACTCGACCGAAGAAAGAGAACCGTTTCCCGCGAAGAGATTTTAAAACAGGCCGAAACAGTTTTACACGATTTGGGCGCCTCTAAGGCTTTACTTGAAATTCAATACGAAAATGAAGTCGGAACTGGTTTGGGTCCAACCCTTGAATTCTATGCTCTGGTCTCTAAAGAGTTACAAAGAGCTGACCTCGAGATGTGGAGGGGAGAAGCGGTCTCAGCTCCCAAAGTAATTGTGCCACAGCCTAATCAAAAGATTATGGCCACCTCTTCGACCAGTGCTAATGAGAATCAAACACAAAATAATCAACAGTCAGTCCAATATATATATTCTCCGAATGGTTTGTTTCCGGCACCGCTCGGCCGTAACACGAAAGCAGGTCAGGTCACTAAATGTCGTCAACGTTTCAAACTTCTCGGAAAGTTTGTCGCCAAAGCACTGATGGACTCGAGAATGGTTTGTCTTTTGTTTTTTAAGTAAAATTAACGAATTTTTATCCAATAGATTGACATTCCTTTGAGTTCTATATTCTATAAATGGCTTTTAAGTCAAGAGACATCTCTTTCTATCGCTGATTTGCAACAAATAGACTCAACATTTTCGCGATCCGTTACTGAAATGGAAAAAATAGCGCAACAAAAACTCAAAATTGTATTGATTTTCATTATTTGTTTATTTGATATTAATTTTCTTAATTTTAAAGTTGAATAGTAATGATTCGAATAAAGAACAAAGTTTGGAGTCTCTTAAACTTCACGGATGTTCTATAGAAGACCTAAACCTTGACTACACTCTCCCGGGTTATCCAAATATTGAATTAAGGAAAGGAGGGCGGGATATGTGTGTTTCAAATGATAATATTGAAAATTATATCCGTCTGTTATGTCACTGGACTTTAGTTGAAGGCGTCAATCGACAAATGGAAGCCTTCAGAGAAGGCTTTGATTCTGTTTTTCCTTCATCTCATCTTCAAGTGTTTTTTCCTGAAGAAATGGAACAATTGTTTTGTGGAAGTAATCAAAAACAATGGGACGTTAAAATGTTGATGGAGTGTTGCAAAACAGACCATGGCTATACTCACGACAGTCGCGCCATTCGTTTCCTTTTTGAAATCCTGAGTCAATATAACGTTGAAGAACAGAGGAAATTCTTACAGTTTATTAGTGGTTCTCCGCGACTGCCTGTCGGAGGTTTTCGTAGTCTCAGTCCTGCCCTCACTATTGTTCGCAAAACAATTGAAGGCGTCGAAAGTCCAGACTGTTTGCCGAGTGTTATGACTTGTGTTAATTACCTGAAACTTCCCGATTATCAGACCATCGAAATAATGGGAGAAAAGTTAAGGATTGCAATAAATGAGGGACAGCTCTCTTTCCATCTCTCTTAAGTAATGGTTTCCTCTGTTCGGTACCGCCATTCAGTCAAATCCATTATAAAATGATCTCTACTTTCAATCAATTGTTTGTAATAATAACTAATGATTGCAATAATTGAATCGAGAAATGCTTTTATTAAGAAAAACAGCAAAAACTGAACTAATCTGTGATCACTTCTTTTGATTTGTTTCTATATTTAATAATACATTTCTTTAATGTCTGAAAATATGCTTAAAAATAGTTCGCATCCAATAATCGGCACAAAAACTGAATCGAAAAGTTTTGTTCGATTTTTGATTTAATTATTTAAAACTAAATTTAGTTCTATTGATATAAATGTACTTATATTCAACTATTACTCGATTAAAACCAAACTATTATTAAAATCTGATTTTATATGAATATATGAATCGAACAAAAAAAAAGGTTTCAACGATTTTAAGTAATATTTTCTTCGTATAAATACTAAATATATATTTGTTCACATTTTCCCGTCGTTTATACTCAATAAAAACTTATTTCTCAAAATTATTGAATCAAATTATTTATAATTTAAGTTAAGAAACAAAGAGTCAGAGAGTGTTATCTCATTTCAAAAGTATTGTCTTATGTATTATCTCGTAATCAGTGGTTATATAACTAAGTATTATATAATTTTGTTTTATAAGTAGACCTAAAAATACTATTAATTGAGTATTAATTGTCTTTTTTGTCAAAAATGAGAAATAAATGAATTAATGATTGAATCGATTATTTTGGTTATTGAGTGAAACGTTATATATGTGTGGACTCATTAAATCAATATATTGTTTACGAAACCAAAACAAAACTTATTTTTGTGTTGAATACGATTTATATAATATTTTAGTTTAATTTAATTAAAGGAAGTGATGAAAGACAACGATTCAAATTCAGAGATGTCTTTAAGAAGACGAAGAATTGACAACAATTCAGTCAGAAGTGATTTAAATTCAAGAAAACAAAGCATTGATTCGTCAAAAGAAAATAAAATTAATAAAAATGAATATAAATTTAAAGAATTAATTGGATATTATCTGACAATTGGTCTGAATTCTATCCGTTCTTTGATTTTACGATTGACATCAATTCGAGGCATTGAACCGACAAAACAAATAATTAGTGATTTATTGTCTAAATTCTCTTACGAAGATTCGCAAACTTTTTCCGCTGAAGAACTCTTCGCTCAAAAGTTATCAAATAATGATTTGGAGTCCGCCCTTCAATTGGCCCTCAATTTTGGATTTGATTCCGATATTGTCTATCAAAGAATGTGGAAAAACAGTCCAATCACTGAACAGTCAATAAATCAGTTCTTAAGCAAAATAACGAAACAAATTTGGGTTTTAAGGGAATGCGTTGAATGTGTGGCCCAAGACTTGGATCACATGAAATATTTATTACAATTTGGTCTCAATCTTACAGATTATAAACATTTTATTCATCATTTCTATCGTAAAACTATAGAAGAAGATAATGAGGATAACGAAGACTTAGATTTAAGTGAAGTCGAAAAAAATAAAAGTGAGATAAGACTCAATTGGAATGAAATGAGTTTAGAGTCAAAACAGGTCTGCATTTGGAGAAAACGGTTATTACTATATTTGGATCGTCTCAATATCTATGAAATGATTTTAAGTTATCGAAACCAAAACAATGAATACAATCATAAGTTTTACCAAACATTTCGTGAAATGAGTTCATTCGAAGCGGCCCTTAATTTTGGACACAATTCTGATTATAACGCCATTAAAATCCTTTTAACTCATGAGTCAAAAGATATTTTAGAGCACAGATTAGTAATTCTTTCAAATATTGACGAAACACTTTCACCGAAAAAGTATTCATCACTTCTACCAAAAGTTGTTTTCCCGAAAGTAAAGACAATGCCTGAAGTCTATGAATGTAATCAAATTAGTCTAAGAGATGAGGATTGGATTGAAATGAAATTTGGCGACAAATGCATTCTTAATAGTAATCAATTCGAGACTGACTTTTACGCAGAAAATGTCAGTTATTTGAAATACAAAACAAATACTTTGAGTGAATCGTTGTTAAGCCAATGGTATTGCGAACGGAGTCTACAAATGTTGTCTCTGACCGGTATTGTAAGCAATTCTCTCGATTTACTAGAAATCGGTATCAAACATATGGTTCCGGATCTCGAAAAACTTCATTTTGATTTTGATATTTATTCACTTCTAGTTTATGACTCTAATTGTAAAGAAGAGATAGAATTCGAAAACTTTCAAAAGTTTTCAAATAATAGGAAAATTGAAGCCCTCATGAGTTCAGGCCTTGAAAGTGGAGAACAATTCTTAACTTATATCAGAAAATTTTTAAAAGTTTTTATTTCAAAATTATGTAAAAATGAGATCCAACTCTTAGAAAGTGTCGGAAAAGAAATTTTTAAAGAATATTTAATTTCAATTTCAAAAAATAATATCGAAATGTGTCTCAAAGTCTTCGAGAATTCGAGTTTAAGTGAAACAGAAAATGAGAGACCAAATGATAGCCTTTTAATAGAAGATCCGTCAGATTTATTTGAGTTCGCAATTGATTGTATTTACTCGTGTGAAGATCCGACACAATTAGAAAATGAATTTAAAATAATGGAATGTTTGCCACAAAAAGATATGATTGCAATCATCGCCAACAACGACATCAACAAAATTAAACGTTTGACAGAATTGAATGATTTGGCGGATGAACTCGAAAACTATTTAGTCGTCGCAGAGATTATCGAACAATACGTTTGTCCGCCGACTGTCTCTGAGATCAGAGATTTAAAGAAAAATAATAACAAACAGGAAATCAGACTTTTATTCGTAAAAGTTATGAGAAGTTGTTCTAAAAGAGAGAAAACATTCTCTGTTAACGAATGGATTGAAGTCTTTAAAAATATGTCAGAAATGCGAAACATTTGTTTTTCTAATTCTATATCTGAGGACGAATTATACGAAATATTTGTTGAGACTCTTCTCTGTTCGTCGCGAAAAGAAAATTTTTGTTTAGCCGTCGGTTATATGCAATTGGATTCAAACATTAAATACAAAAAGAAAGTCATATCTTTTGAAAGATCTCAAGATTTAGTGATTTGTGCGGCTCAGGATTACATCAATTCAGCCGATTCTGTTAACGACCAGAACATTGTTTTGGCAAAAGAATGTCTTAATCTATTCGACCCTAAAGTACAGAATAGGGATCCGCGAATTACTGAAGAACTTAATCTTATAGAGGGCTTACATTTGATTGAAGATAACTTTAATTTAAAATTATTGCCGATTCAGTTAAGACTCATTCCTCAGCCAAGACTTGAAATTATAGATAAAGTTTTAAAATCTTCGCCAAAAGCGTATACAAAGACATCAAAAATACTACAATTGTCTCAACTTTTAAATGTTTGCTCTGATTTTGACGACGACTACAGAAACGGAACGATTCAGTCAATGATCGCAAACATCGCTTTTGATTGCAAAGACTTTAAGCATTGTTTTGATGTTTGCCATCAAATAATGAAAAATAATTACACAAACGGTTGGAAAATATGCCTTAAATTGGGACTCAATGAAAACTATAAAAATATCGGAAATAGACTCCAATTATTATGTTTTGCATTAACTTATTGTCACATCAATTATGACATCGAAGATAACGAAGAAATCGATATTTTGGATATCATTAATGAAATAAAAACATTAAAATCTACTCATAATATAACCTTGGTTAAATATTTCAATTAAATTTTTATAAATAAAAGTATTTTTTCATTTAAATGATTGAATTTAATTCAAAATACAGTCGATCTTTATTTATATAAATACCTTGATGATTTTTAATTGCGGTCATATGATTTTGAAATAGTTTTGAATGTAAATCAAATGAATTTAAATAAATATAAACAACATTTGGAAAACATTTCACAATTGATTTAATTTTTTTTAAAAATTTAAATGATAAAAGCAACAGGTGCAAAACATTGCTGGTTATAAAGTTTATTGAGTAGAACCCAATTTTAAGAGTCAACTGAAAAATATAAAAGTAATGTAAAAGTTAAACATCGAAAAAACCCGAAATTTTTGAAATTTGATGGTTTTTGACTTAATTTTGTATTATATTGAAAATTGTTTAACCTATATAGTATATAGTTTTTATAAAAAGCGTAAAAATCGCAATTTTAAAAGAGGAACATAAATCGGTATAACGAGTCTCTTATATTGAGTTTTGGATTAAATCGAGGACTAACTTATGTTTTACTCAATTCAACTTATATTCAGTTTTTCAAAATTATATACAAAACAATTTTTTTAATGGAATTCAATTGTATTTACTTTTTTGTGTAAAAAATGAGAATTAAATGAATTTTAATTAAAGTGTGAAAAAAGGGTCAACAGATGTGAACTGATATTCGTTGATAAGTTTGAGATACTTTTGAAAAACTAAAAGTTATTTCGATTATTAACTTTTTCCACAAAATTTGTTTCATTTAATGATAAACAGAATCCAAAAACTAGAAAAGCATTGAAAGGAACCCCCGTTTAAAGTCAATTAACAAACAATCGATTAAGAGATCAAATGTCTGATCACTTCCGAGTAAAAAGAGATAATCTCATGAATGGGTCAAAACTTATGAAAAGTGTTGGCCCACTATTTAGTTGGGTTTAAAGCGCATGACTTGTCGTTAGTTTTGAGCGCAAACACAACGCTTTCATTGCATTCAATACATTGTTTTCAATCAACATTTGTTTACAAATTAATTGTTTTTTACTTCCTTTTAATTAATAGTTATTTTAGTTTTAATTGTGTTTAATCTCTTCATTTGATCTCAGTTTTGGTCCAAATTATAAGTTTTGAACTAATATTTATTCAATAAATTGTTTATATTTTTTAAATTTGAAATTCATATCAATTTTGGTACAAAAAATGCCAATAAATGGCAAAAGTTGTTGTCAAATGCCATCTTCACGACTCACCGCTTCAACAATCGCTTCTTCGGCCAAATGTCGCCCAAAAGAGAAAGACATGAGTCCTAGTTTTGAGCCTATAATGAGTCCGACCTCAAACCTAACCAGAAGTCGAAGTCTTCGTTTACCTCAGAAGTCACCCATTTTTTTAAATCATCGAAAAAGTGAGTTCTTTTAAATTGTGTTCAGTCGTTGACATCACTCACTCCGAGACTCATATTTTAATTAAATTTCAGTTAATGTGAGCACAGATTCAGAGAGAAAACAGTCAGAACTCGAAAAGAAATTTAAAGAATTAGAAAATGAATTAAAAGAAGTAAAAGAAATAAACGAATTCCTCGCGAGTGAGCGAACAGTTCTCGTCGACAGTCTTACAGAAGTAGAGGACAATCTTAAAGAAGTTAAGGAAAGTCTCGACTCTTTACGTTTAGAAAACATCGGATTAAAGGATTCGTTGGCACTAAAAGACGAAATGATTAACAAATTGAGTGCAAAATATTCCCGAAATCGAAAGGTTTGGGAAGAAAATGAAAGAAAAGCCACTCAAGAGATCAAAATGTTGGACGACATCGTAGATCAAGTTATCGATACACTCAGGACATTACCCGAAACTTTTCGTTCCTCAGAACAGATCCAACAATTGATCGAAATGTTAGTCGAAGACACAATCAAGAAATGATTGAAAACATTTTCTTCCAAACTATGTATTTAATGAAAGGTATTTCTTAAGTATTACTTTACATATCATCAACGAATTGATTCCATGCCATAACTCCGACGCCTTTTTTTGGCCAAAAATATTAACCTCGACTTTGAGCTGTAAATTAGATTTTAAATAATTATTACGTTATTTGTGAACAAAACACTTGTTTTAACGGAAAACAAAATAAATATAAAGTCAAAGACTTTGACTCAAAACTATTGTATTTTTTATATTTTATTTTCTTTGAAAATAATTTTAATTTTTTTTCAATTAAAAGCATTTAAAATCAATTTGTTTTCAAATTTAATAGTCTTCTCATGAAATTTAATTGTGATTATCATCGGATCTGGTATTGAGTTGACTGTCTCTAAGAAGAAATGTTTTGCGAGTGTTGTTCAAACAAAGTGTCAAACGATGAGGTAATCAATCATTTGATTAAAACTTTTTGTCATTTAATTAATTAATTGATTTCAATACAAAAAGAGGGACTTTAGAGATATCAATAGCAACAGAAAATGTACGGATTTGTTCTGTTTGTCCATATTTTTGTTGTTTTGGATAATTTTGGTAATATTGTCATCAAATTGTCTTTTATTGACCACTAATTGCATTTATTTCAGATATTCATCTCTTCATTTGCATTTGTAATCGGAAGTCCATTGCGTTTAATCCATGGCTCCGACTCTTTCGGCAACACTTGTGGTCATAAAAATGAACGCTTCGATGAATTTGAGTTTTCGGGAATCGATTTGACTAATAAACCGTATTATTATTATTATTATTATTATTATTATTATTATTATTATTATTATTATTATTATTATTACTTCTTTTGTTATCCTTTGAGTCGACTTTTGTGTCCACACTTTAACTTAAGAAAAGTTTTAAACCTTTTATACATTTCCTTTCAAATCCTCTAAAGTTTTACTTTAATATTAATACTGTTTTAATCGTAAATTTTTATAGTAATTCTTTATTTTAATAAATTAACGGTTATTTTATTGTTTTAATTTTGTTTAGATATCTCTTTCATTTGGATGAGACTAATCCTCAGCTGTCACTCAAAATATGTGTTAAAAAGTGTCCGACAACTGAACTGATAAATATGTCCGATATTTATAAGTTTTATACCAAAACCGGCTCTTCTTTATGTCGTTATGACTATAACTTTACGAAAGACCCGACACCGACCGGCCAACAGTTCGCCAAAAATAGTCAATTGATGGCCACTTTGAGTAATGCTGGTCCCTGTCCTAAACTACCCATAAATCCGACGTTAGATATCTTTTTAAATATATTTAAGACTTTATTTAATTTTTTTTCTGTTTTTATAGAAAACCTATTCTTTATCGATGTATTCCTGCATTGGCTGTCATTCAGGGACAGGTATTTGGTCACACCGTTTATGAGTATATAACCGGTTACGAACCCTTTAAAAAAGTGATCAGTGATTTGATGAACTCATATAAAGAGATGTCGCTATCAATTGGTGTTTCGGTTGTATTCGCTTTTGTGTCCGCATTTGTCATTCATTTTATTGCCGGAATTGCCTCTTGGGTTATATTGACTTCTGTTTCCATTGCACTCATTGGTAATGAAATAAATTGGAATCAATGCTATCATTAATTATTAAAACCCTTTCCTATAGCGTTGACTTCATTTTTGTGGTACTCATACATCGACACTCAATTTAGACTAAATATAATGGATAACAATTCTACAATAAAACTGCCATTTCTTCAGGAAGACATAGAAAACGAACAAATCTTATTATGGATTGCGATCATTACAACTGTGGTCTCATTTATTCTATTGATGATAACCTGTGCCCTCAGAACTCGGGTTCGTTTCGTAGTGGCGCTATTCAAAGAGGCGGCCGCTTGTATTCGTTCGATGCCTCTCATTCTTCTTCAACCGATTTGGACCCTCATATGTTTGGTGATATTCATAATATTCTGGCTCTCAGTGTTGTTGGCGTTGGCCACTGCAGATCACGCAAAGCAGGAAAAGCGACAATTGCTAGCAATGCGTACTGACAACCAATTGGACAGTACTTCCGTTCGTTTGTCTTCATTTACACTAATAGACTATTCGATTCCCTCGTGGACTCAGTATATGTGGTGGTATTTAATCATTGCATTCATTTGGAGCTCAGAGTTTATCCTTTCTTCTCAACAGATGGTTATCGCAGGTATTCCTAAAATTTAAAAAAAATTGGATTCATTTTATTAATGTTTTGTTACTAAATATCAGGTGCTGTCAGTCAATGGTATTTTACGCGCGACAAAAATCGACTCAATTGGCCGATAGGTGTGTCTATAAAACGTCTGTTTCTGTACCACTTGGGATCTGTAGCGTTGGGATCGTTCTTAATAACTCTTTTCAAAGTCCCGCGACTTATAATTACTTATACTTATAAAAAGTTTAAAAGATTTGACAATTGTTTGGCCAAAGCAATAGTCAGTTGTTGTAATTGCATTCTATGGTTAATCGAAAAATTGGTTCAATACCTAAACCGAAACGCTTATACTGTAATCGCTATCGAAGGCCGAGATTTCTGTCCATCGGCTCAAATTGCCTTCACTGCTATCGTAACCAATGCTTTGAGAGTCGCCGCAATTAATAGCGTCGGAGATTTTGTGCTATTTTTGGGAAAAATTAGTGTCGCAGCCATTGGCGGACTCACCGGTGCTCTACTTATGAAAGTAATGAAATTTCATTATTTTTTTTATCTATAAAACGTCTTAATTTAATTAAAATGATTTGTAGAATAACCCAATGCTTCACTACTGGTCAGTCCCCGTAATTTTGGTCACAATTATTGGCTTTTGGATCGCGCACTGCATTCTCTCTGTCTATGAGATGGTTATCGACGCCTTATTCCTCTGCTTTTGTAGAGATTATAATTTAAATGATGGCTCTCCCGGAAAGGAATATTTTTCGCCGCCATCTTTAATGCAATTCTTAACCGGAGAAGAAGTAGATAATGCCTTAAAACCATTGCGTTCTCGAAATGATTTTGATATTTAAAATGCATTTTCATTTGAAACGCCAAAAGAGATTTCTTATGAGAATTAAATGAGAACTCATTTTTATATCGCAAAACATATAAATGATAATCAAAGTGAACACTAAATCAGATATAAGTGATTTTTTTATGAATTCTTCGAATTAAGATTAGATCTCAAATTATTTTTATATATTTAAATCCACGAATTTGTCATTTTTTTATTTATTTATACATTAATTGAGTCTAAATTATAATTATTTTAAACATTAATATTAATAACAATTTAATAAAAATTTTAAAATTCATTTATTTGTTTTATAAATTATTTATAAAAAATTGACTCCAATAAAGATGACAACAAAGAAATGGTTAACACAAGAAAGAGAAAGATATCAAACAATTACAGATTCAGACAATTAGTCATAAGAGTTGTCTAAAAGTAGACAAAAACCAAAGAGGAATAAAAGAGTATAAAAGTGATGAAAAGTGAATAAATTAATACATTAAAAATGATTAAAAGGATGTAATTGTGATTAAAATTATTATTTAATTAATTTTGAATTGAAATGAAAATCAAATTTAATAAAAGTCTTCAATAAATAAATAAAACTAAAAACTGTAAAAACAATGAATTTTCTCGAGACTTAGTATAAGAATATTAATAAATT
>JAQFZM010001311.1:0-19334 GCA_034695785.1 Galumna obvia | reverse complement strand
GTAATTTATTAAAAAGCTATAGTGATAGCTATAGTGGTAGTATTGTTAGAGCATCACATAAGTCAAAATGTGGTCGATTTGTAGTTTATGACTATTTGACGACTCAATACTCAATTGAATGCATTCGCCTCAAAACCAGTGCATCAGATCATTCAGCAATCATTGGATCAATGATTGTGTGTATGTGTGCAACGGCTCTGATATGTCTCATTATTTTATAGCAATCACTGCCATCACTGCCATCACTGACATTATTGAAGGCTTCATCCGTTGCCGATCCAATCTCTGGGATGCTATACATCCATACATCATTGCTTTATCAGACTTTGCACTCACATACAGATAGAAAATATGGTTCACATCTTTGAGCTCTAAATCTTATATAAGATATAAAAAGGATGTGACTCTTAATGGACTACATTTTACATGCGCTCCACTTTAATACAGATGACAAACACAAATGTGAATTAATATCTCAACCAATGAATAACACAACTGTATTGTAGCCGAGCTCACCATATGAACAGATGAACAGATGAACAGGTGCTGGCAATAAGAATAAGGTGGGGGCGAACGCACCGATTCTATTCTAACTGATTCACAAATTCTTAGTAAAAACATTTTCATTTGTTAAACATTCTCTCTCTCTCTCTCTCTCTCTCTCTCTCTCTCTCTCTCTCTCTCTCTCTCTCTCTCTCTCTCCACACTAAAATAACTCTGTACACTAGTGTTATGTGTTGTGTATTTGATAAATGCAACACAAGTATAAAAATAAGTGATATTAAAGCATACAAACAGTTCTTACTTATGAATAATTTTAGATTTCTTTCATATTATTAAATGCATTAAATGTTAGACATTTGTGCGTTTTTTTTGGTGCAGTTTCTGAAGAGTAAAGAAAAGTTATATGAATTAAATGGAATAAACTCTGAAAATGAGGTCTCATCTCAAATAATAAAATTCTCGATTGACTTAATTATATTATTCATCACTATTTACACACAAAAGCATTAATGAAAAAATTATAATAACAAAAGAACTTTTGTAACAAAAGAAAAACCCTTTCATTAACATAGAATTAACTCAATTAAATAGAAATCTTCAATTAAATAATGATTTATGTTTTCTAAAGTGAAAAATTCAAGTTATAATCTATGCACAAGAATAGGCTCAGGGCTTAAATTAAGTTTTGATTAAATGATAATTTCCAACAAAAGAGATGTTCTAATGAAACATTTCAATACATTTTTGACAACAAAAAGCGAATGAAAGTATTTCTATCGAAGCATAAGATTTAAAAAGGACTCAATTCTCTGAATTCACATATTTTCTCAATTATTGATAACATTTTTCTAATGTCTCATCATTTGTATTGTATTGTAATGTATTGTATTGTATTGTGTAGTGTTGTGTAGTTTTGGCCAATTCATAGAACTTCTCTCAACATATTTCAAAGATGTTGAGAGCAATTAAAGTGGATTTGCGTAAAAATAAACTTGGTTGCCTTTTTACTGTTTATCTACAAAATAAATATGGGCTAAACTCGACAACTATTCTAACGAAGTGCGATATTTTCTTCATTTATTTACTTATTGTAAATAATTTATAAATAGTTCTCAAAATATTTACTATTCATTTGTGAAATCAATGGCTTTTTATCAAAAAAAACTCTTTCAATAAAAAAGAAATTTTCACGAAATTTGAATTATATTTATTGAATTAAATGACGAAAACGGATATTATTATCAGGAAATCATTTCTCCGTTTTGTAATATTTTATGAAATCTTTCAAAATTCTTAAATATATTTCGCATAATATCAGGAAAAAAATAAATTTTATGAAAACTGATATTAATTTCATAAAAATGAAATATAAAACTCTTTTCAAAAAATTAAATATAATTAGATTCGCATCGAATATACAGAGACTAACTAGTACATTTGAAAATAATTTTTTTTAAAAACTTAAAGGAATGATAAACAACTGGTTTTAAAGGTAACTCTTATTGAAACATATGAAACACTCATTACTGTTCATCACAACAGAAGTCATTTAAATGACAGCAGAGGATGGATCACATCTTAAGGGGTGAGCCCTACAGAAACCGTTTTATTCAGTCATAGACTAACTCACCATTAAATAAAAAAGTCTATAAAAAGAAAGGCTCAGAAGTTTTTATTTTGGTTTTTTCTGACAAATGTGTTGAGGAAACGGAATGTATTATTCAAACATAAATATCAGCGATTGTTTTGATATTCAAATTGGAAACAATGTTATCGATTTGATGCAAAACAGAGCCTAAAAAGTAATGCCTTAAAAATATTTATAATTAAATTTTATGTTTCGATTCTTTTATTGTTTGGAATTTTCATAAATAAAATCTAAACTGTATTTTAAGAGAAGTTAACAATAAGTTTGTTAACTGTTTTTATCTCTGATTCTACAAATAGTTTACAAAAAGAGAAATAACAAAAAAGTATTAGAAGTTAGATATCGATCAGTTTATAGTTGAGGCAATTCCTGGCTATTGCTTATCAAGATTTAATTACACCAAACATTTGATTTTTTGAATTGTGTTCGCATTTAGTGGTAACAGTCAAAGAGTCGAACAGTCAAAGAGTCGAACAGTCGAATAGTTGAAGAGTCGAACCAAAGAAAAAGTGATTTTAACGATAAGCTGTTCGTCGCTAAGCATGACTTGAAGTCAACTCCAATTCTAACTCTGACTCTATGAGAGACATTCAGACATTCTTTGAAAACCAATAATAGATATATTACAGGAAATTTCAATCATTTTGCTATCATTTTCTTACTTTAAGAAAATTATTTCGACATTTGTTTTAAATGTATTGGAATTGTGTTGTTATTCGATAATTATTTTTTGGATATCATTACACTTTTCTGAACAAAATACTGATTCGTCTGTCGATTGACTTTAAAGACTTCTAATGTAAAAAGAGATACCATTAGTTACAGATAAACATTAGTTACAAAAAAATCAATTTTTTAAAAGCAATTTCCCAGAATTTCCACGATTTGGATACTACTCAACAATTCCGGACACTTTGTTTCTGGTAATAGTCTTTAGCTCTTTTTGAATCATTTATTTTTTATAATCCAATTTTTTTGACAAAAATATCAGTTTTTGTGAAAATTTCGTTAGAATTTTCCAAAAGAATGGATAACAACCGGACAATCGATCACTTCATAGACCACTGACTCTAAAGAACTATTTTAAGAAATTCTTAAAACCTTAAACATATGGCTTAAACATTAAATTTATCATGCTTATAACATTTAAATTTAATCAAACTCAATTCAAAATTACTTATATCTGACAGTAAAACCGAAACATATCATAAAATTAATCGCATAAAGTTTGACCTGATATTCATCTCTGGTTAACATTAATTTGGAATAATTTTATTCGATAATAAAGTTTTATTATCACAAAAATTATACGAAAATCAGCAAAAGATATCATGTTTTTAATATTTTAAATTATTTTTAGATGAAATCCAATGATAGGAATGATATAACTTTTATATAGCTTTAATTTATGCGAGAATTAGTCTCAAGAATTTCAATATTAGTCTGAATTTCAGTTACTATTTGTCATTAAAACCATTTCTTTTTTATTATTATTTCAAAAAGTTATCAAATTTAGTTGAAAAGACTTAAAAACAAAATTATTTCCAGAATATAAGAAAACATTTGGAGACAAAAGTCTGGAAATTTTTATTTGTCTGTTGTATTGTATTCTAGTTTAGTATAAGAATTGCAGTCAAACCAAAGAAAATAATAATAATAATAACTCTGAAAATATGAACAGAAGAAAAACTAATTTAAAAATAATCTTGTTAAATAAATAACTTAATAAATAACAGACACACTTATCTAAAGAGAATTCAAACACAAAACATTCATTTTTAATGAAATAAAAAGAAGGGAATTATGTTTTTTGATCAAAAGAAATGATATTTTTTCAAAAAAAGGCTCTTTTTATTGTTTTCTCTTCGAATCATTATTTTCGTTGATTTGGATTTGTTTTGAACGCTATTAAAAAATAATCAAAACTTTTTGTTTATAGAGCTTTGATCTGATTTCTTCCTGGTTTAAGAAGAAAATCAACTAGCAATAAATCATTTGATGGATGAAAATATTTTGATTTGATTCTATGGATTCAAATAAACAGAATCTTTTAGAGAAACACTTTTATTCCATTAGAGCCGAAAAGACTCTGTTTTTGAGGTCGTATTTCAAGAAAATATTTATTCTTTGAAAAATCGATGCGAACTGAATATTGCGTTGTGTTTGCACTCTGTTTGCACTGATATTATTTTTCTAACATTTTTCGACTAATCATTGCGAAACTCAATCAATGAATGAAAGAAGAATAAAGTTTTTGTGAAATTGTCTCAAACGTTAAATTGTCGCTCAAAACGACTTTTTGGCAAATCTTACGTCAATTGTTTCAAACATTTAATACATTGGAAACGAATATTATTTTCCGAACTCTTCTCATATCTATTTTAGAAACGGTTCTGAAATCTGTGAAATCACTGTTTTTGCCAAAATCGGTCTCTCATTGATGACAAACACAGCACTCAATACAATAAATTAAACCATTTATTAAACTGAATATTCTTTGTATTTAACGTATAATAAGTTATAACTCATAACATATTATATCCTTTTTATTCACAATACTATCAAAAGATATCGGAAATTGAAAGCAATAAATCTTAAGACATATAACTTTTGTTGGCTTTGATTTTATTCATCGCGAAATTGACTTCACTTTATATTAAGTGAAGAAAAAGAGATTTGTTTAATCACTTTTCAACTGGAATTCAATCAAAAAGAAAAAACGGATTTAAAAATATTTTCTCAATCAGTCTATTCTGACTTCAAATGTATTTCGTTTTATCATTCGTTGTTTTAAACCCAATTCATAGATCTCTTTCAAAATATAATTTATTATTCAAAAGATAACAAATTTTGAAGGTTTGATAGTTTTTCACTAAAAAAAGTGAACAAAATTTCGATCTTTTTGTCAAATAAAGTATTAATAAGAAGAGAAAGAAGTGAAACGAAATTTCTTTCAAAAAATATTAAATTTTATCCCAAATTCTCTCTCATAAACGCTTGGATTTATTTTTTTTAAACCAAGAATTTGTTGCATAAAATATCATTGAATTAATTTTAATTAAAATATAATTTAATAAAGACTTTATTATGAATATATTGATGTCAAATATAATATTATATTACATTCAGTGCTGTTTTGATGAAATTTATTGATTTTATTCCGAAAGCAATTCCAAAATGCTTTGAAATTCAGTTATTCTATAGAAAGTCATATATTTTATGCGGAGACGCTCAGGGGCTCTGTAAGGGGGGGTCTCCACAACTTTTATATTCCCATTTGAATTGAAATCAAATATAAATAACCTTACTTATATTTATATTTTAGAGGAATTGAGTCAGAATTGAAACAAACTTAAAATGTTGATCACATTCTATGAGTTTAACTTAAATTTAAAGAAATTTATTTAAAACCCTTTTAAGTCTTCCCTAAAAGATTTGTAAGAGTCTCTAAAAAGACCACTTCTGCTCCACTCATAGTTTGGAAATTTGACTTGAGTTGCATTGATCAGATGAACCACTAATACTAACTTGGTCATATTTTTTAATAGTGTAATCCTTAATATTATATAGAAGTGAATGAAATTTTGAGAGTGAGTCACATCAACTCACATCAAATCACATTAAATGACATCAAATGACATCAAATCGCAAATAATATCTCTGAATATATAAATGCATTAAAAGTTTAAAAGTTTTTTGTCAAATATATGTCCAAAACATGTCTTAAAATAAGTAAATAAATATAACAAATGTTTTACTAAAAATAAGTTTCAACTAATTATTGAATGCGTAAAGAATTGGAGATATGAATGACTATTCGTTTATGTTATGTCCGATAATAAGTAAAAATAATTAAATTTGGTTTGAATTGAATTCGATGTCATTGAGTGAGTGTTGTTTTGCGGTGCAGTTACTGTCAGTGCTATCACTACTGTCTCTTCGCTGCTCTTTTTCACAATAATAGTAATGATAGCGGTATTCTTCGACTACAATTCTGTTATCCCTGTGCTCTATCCCTGTGCTGTTCTGCTGTTCTTAATAGTTAGCTGTGCCTGAGTTATACGGAGCGATCTATATGTGGGCCGTCGCTGAACACAAGAGTCATTGAGTTGTGTGTGATGTGCATCTCATAAGTCACATGACTGTAGACTCAATGCTATTCCGTTTCTGTTTTAGAGACTCTTTGCTCCGTTGACTCTGTCTGTGACTGTCGTACGTCTTGTGTTTGACCGGTATTTGCCGTTTTGCCAACAAATTATAAAGATTTCTGGCGTTTATACTCTTGTTTAGTGTTGTGTCACTCCTGAGAGACAGTCATCTCTTATACAAGGGTTGCATCCATTTATTCAATACATTCTATCATAGATTTAGTCATTGTTTTACTCTTTCCTCAAATCATTTTCAATGAAAACAATAAAACTGGGATTTCGTTAATTATTTACTAAATAATTGTATTATTATTATAGTTATTATTATTATTATTATTATTTTAAGACTCAATTAATGGCCAAAAGTGTCAGTATTTTAATTGAAGTGATATTAATATAAGTTTAATAATAATTGAATCACTTCTTGGAATTTGTTTGACAACAATTCAAAAGCCATTTAAGAAATTTTAAATTTGTTTAAATGATATAAAAATTGTTAAAAACATTTGTATTATTAATATTTCTGTGATTTTGTGGTAAAAGCAATCATTTGTTATAAGACGTTAAATACTGATAAGAAGAAGAAGAAGTCATTGAATGTATTGAACGCCAAAAAGCACTGAAATTATTGAATAATTGTCTGACATTTAATCTGAAGAAAAAAAAATTAGAGGAAATGTTTCCTTCGAGTCAACAAAACGGCAATTCCTTACATCATATGCCCACAGAATGTACTCTAAACGGTTCGTCTGCGGCCACCAATTGGCAAATGCTTTCGGCCGCTGATCCGTACGGTATGAAAATGCATCACTACTCGGATTATTTGGTTATGACAGCACTGCCCACACATTCACCAACCGATCCATTGAGTGCTCTGTCGAACCAATCGACTAATACTTCTGGTGTACAACAAAAGGACACCACATTTACTAAGATATTCGTCGGAGGTCTTCCCTACCACACAAATGATAAGTCTTTGCGACAATTTTTCGAGACTTTTGGCGAAATAGAAGAGGCGGTCGTCATAACAGACCGACAAACCGGTAAATCGCGAGGATATGGATTCGTAAGTGTCTAACAAAATCACAAATCACTTATTAGTCGCCACACTTTAATTGGGGAAAAGCCATAAAACAATTAGCGTACTATAAGACCAGTGCTCACCCAATACTCACCCAAAGCTTAACCATTTCTCAGCCAAAAGTGAGCCAATGGTTCGCCAGAGATATAATATTTTTTGAAAGTTCAAAATCCATCCTTGAGTTGAGACGTCTCTCACTTTTCCTGAATATCTGCTAAAAATAGTTTTGAACAGAATTGAAATGAAAAATCACCATGATGCTTTACTTGATGCTTTCCTTGATGCTTTCCTTGATGCTCTCATTGATGCTCTAATTACAGCCATTTATCAATAGTTGACCCAAACCTTTGCCAAAAGCCACTAAAGATTATTGTGTTCTTCCATTTAGGTTACAATGGCTGACAGGGAATCGGCCGAAAGAGCCGTAAAAGAGGCCAACCCTATCATCGATGGACGGAAGGCAAATGTTAACCTTGCTTACTTGGGGGCCAAACCGCGCACTAATATACAAAATGGTAAGACCTGTCACTCTTATTAATTACATGACTTAAGGCTGTTCACCACTGACTGCCAAATATTTGTTCGCATTCTGTGCTTCCAAACAATACTTAAAAATATATCTATAGTTATATCAGAAAATATTTTTCAATTATTTCCTAAAATATCTTTTTATGAAAATTATTGGAATTGTTTTGTTGTTTTGTTAACATATTTTCTTAATTAAAACCAGAAATTAGTAACTCATCATTAGTTGAAAATTTTAACAACAGATCTGTTTTATCATTAATTATGAGTTTTTCTTTAATCTTAATATAAATGATTGTCGATTGCCATCAAAATCCGAGTTTAGGACATACACTGACATATCTTAAAGTCAGACAAACACTTCCGAAGACAGTTCTCTGATTCAGAAGAAAAAGTGATAAAATCAAAGCAAAAGTGCATAAAATGTCGTTAAAAAAAGTATTCGTAAGCTATGAGTGAAGATCTCTATAATAAGAACTAATGCTTAGAGAATGTGAGGAAAGTATTGCAAAATAAGCACAATTTAACTGCATTTAAGTGACAATTTAGTAATCGTTCGCTTCAATGAACGACACAACTGTTAACCAATAAAATGTATTTTCTTTGTTTTTTGTCGGTTGTGCTCTGACTTTCACGACCGACAAAAACTGTGAAAATGAGACTTTTTTGCTCTTCTTCTTCAGTTTTATCACTTTCTCGCTGTTTTGAGCTAAAAATTAATTGCTATACAATGCTATACAGCTATACATCCATAACAGATATACAGCGCAGCACTGCTTCTGCTAATTGACACACATCTAACTTAACGTTAATTTGCATTCAATCATTTGTTTTGTTTATAAAATTAGTATTAAATGTGAGATAACTTTCATAATATTCGCCAAACATTTAACTGCCATAAAGACCATAAGAGCAACAAAATCCAACTGACATTTGCACAGAATATACGCAGATTAACAATAAATAGAAGTTCATATGAATCATATATCACACCATACATACCATCACGACTTTCAAATAACCGCTTCTATTCTCAATACTTTTGCTGTGCTTTTGATAACTATTTAATGTGAGACAAATTTCAGAGTTTTATTTGAAGTTTCAAAGAAATTCGAGTCATTATTTTCATCTCTTTATTGATTTTATTTCTTTAATGTTTTATATATTAACACAACTTTTAAATGAAATATGATTTTAATGAAGCGATTATAGAAAAAAATAATCTCTTTTACTGTTCTCTCCCTTTCTCTGTCATTCTTTGACTCGTTTTTCCTTTTGCCGAAACTCCGGCCAAAGAAAGAATTGAATCAAATATTTATTTAGTTCTATACAGACATCAGAGAGTGTTATGAGTGGTTTACTTTTGATTTACTTTTTTTGGTTTCGTTATAAGTTTTGTGTCGTATATTTACTTATATTTATGAGTTTTTCATTTTTCTTGTCTCCAATTTATTCATCGACTAAATGATAGACTCTTAGAGTTTGTGAACACAACTTTGAAAATAATTCACTTTTGACACCAAAAATATACTTTCTTTGCATTTCTCTCTTATTAGCGGTTTTTAGACTTCCAGCACATCATTACATCTATCATACGGCCAGTACTCCCCCTTATATTCCTGCAGCGCCAGGCCTTCTCTTGCCAACACCAGCGGCTGCATTGTCGCCAACCCATTTCTATGACTACCCGCCCACTGCATACCCTCCACCTCCACCCCCGCCATATGCGGCGCCCACTGTTTTCGATGCTTATTCTCCTTTTCACCCGACACACACTCAAAACGGTGCGATCGGGTCGGCAGCGGTAGCGGCTGCTGTGGCGGCCGCAGCCTCTGGAGTAGGCGGTGGGAACATGTCAACGAGCCATTCTGCTCACCATCCATTCACCCCATTTTCTACACTATCAACAAATGCAAATTTGGCCGCAAACGGGACCGTATCGACCACTGGTGCCAATTATTTGGCGGCGAACGTCACTCCGACCACTTCGGTCTCATATATATCGGACACAAGAATGCAATAAATCAGTGCCTAAACATTATTTATATGATATTCAAACTTAAGACTAAATTTGTGGCAAAACATACGTTTCATTGAAAAGTTATGAAAAAAATCATTGCATTTATAACGACATAAAATAGTTTAATATTGATATTCACATAATTTATAATATTATTATTATTGATATCGTAATATATCGTACCATTCATTGGTATTATCACAAATGAAATTATACCTCACAATGAGTCACATCACTAATTATTGACAGAACTGTTTCACTCTTTTTATTAATAAATAAGAATATTCTTCAGTCCATTCATAAAAATGTTGCCATTCATTCATAAATTCATACTTTCATTCGTTCGTTCATTAAAAGAACATTAAAATAATTTTAAATATTAAACTAAAAATATATTCCTATAAATACATTAATAAATATCTATATAACAGTTTAATATACAATTAATTCAATTTCTGCTTATATTGTGGTCCTAATTATCGCTTTATTTGTATAGAAAGTATAATTCCTTATAATATTTAAGTCATGTTTTCATAGTTTCATTGATTCATCCATTCATTCATTCTTTTAATATAATTGTCGATAGAATTTTAATTAATATATTAATAGTAAAGTAATATAAATATATAATATATATAATTATAGATATAAAAAAAATTAATAATTTTTAAACTATTCTTTTGGTTATAATATAAAAATCTATGAAATAATGTAATTGTAATTCAAATTTCATATAAAATCATCGAATAATATGAATTATAGTCAATACTCTAGTCTTTAGATCTGGTAAACAGACTATAATTTTGTTCAATCATTTGATATTCTTTTCGGCAATAATTGAATCAACGATTAATTCGTTGATTGAAAAGTGATTTTTTGTTATTTACTGTCATTTAAGAAAAATGAGCCGATCTTCAGATCTAATATCTAGTCCTTAACGGAATTTATGTTAAAATCCATTGAAATATTATTAATTTTGTAATTATAGTGCCTTTCAATGTAATATTCTGTGCCTTAAGGCCATCAATAAATATAGCATTCATTCAATACAAATAATATCTAATCGAAGCTATAATTCATTTGTTATTAACTATTATATAAATAATTCATTTAAAACAATATTTAAAGTAATTTATAATAACATAACTAAAACCATATTTCCATTCATTATATTCTGTTTAGACCTAAGATTAAAATTTTTCTTAATTTTCTAAAAGAAAATATCTTTCGATCAAAAGAAATGAACAAAAATAAGTCGATTTCCACTAATTTTGCAAAACTAAAAATTGTAATGAATTTAATGTTTTGTTATTCTTTTGACTCAAATAAGAAACGATCGAAAGTATATTGAAGTGGATTTAGACGTTTAGACATTTTAAGAAAATGACTCATTTTAAAAGTCTTATTAATAGTATATATTAAATATAAAATGTATGGATTGACTAAAATTTTATATTATGTTCAATGAAAACATTTTCGGTATTAAAAGTAGAGGCAATAACTGACCAAATATTGATTCAAAATATTTTCTTTATATAAATTCAATGTTATATTCATGTTTTAATCAATTATTCATAAAAATGTTAAAATTATTTATGATTTGAAAACTAATTTTTGCACTAATTTCTAATCACTGATTACTATAGGATATGATTCCCAAAAGTTTATGAGATATAATATATAGACATATAGTTATTAAAAGGAATATAAATTTTAGTCATTTCATCGTTTTATTCAAATTCTAAATATTAATATCACTGATTGTCATAACTATAGGGCTTTTGAATTAACTATAATTATTTAAAAGATGCTTGTTAAAATGGTTAAAATGGTTAAAATATAGTTAATTATAAAAATAAAGTTTTCCTAAATGTCTAAATTTCTAGAGTCAAAGGATATAATCCGATTCATTTAAATTAGTTATTATTAGTAATTATTAAATATATTGAATATAGAGTTAAATAATTTGTTCAAATTTAAAGTCAATTCTTTAATTGAATTGATATTTATGTTATAACTTATAATTTGCTCAATAATTATATCGATATAAATGTTATCATTATTTATAAATCATTTAATATTTATTATAAGAAAACAATAATTATTTTTTGCTTAAAATTTAATTATAAATTAACAATAGTTTGAATTCGAGGCATAGTTTGACGAAGAGATTAATTTAATGGTTTATATTTTAAGGAAACAGTTTTGGCTCCAAAACGTTGTGTTATTTGCATTAAAGTTAAATGTGTTGCGACTCTTAATAGCCTTAAAACTTGAAAATTAATTGCTTTTATCCTTCAATTTATGAGATATTTAATGGGAAACAATTCTTGAATGCTTTCAATTCTGTGCTTTCATCACATTTTTCACGATTAATATATTCACAAATCATTTGAAGAAAAGCTATTCTTATTTTTTGGCCAAACTTTCATTTATTATTAAATATCTTAATTTGAAATCATTTTATTATCGATTCAAACAATTATTCAAACTATAAATCTATGAGAAAGACATTCAAACGTCACAACCATTTGAGGCTTTTATCGATCGGCCGATACTTTAATGACTTCAATGAAAAATATTCAAAATTATTGCAAACTTTAAATTAATTCCTATTTTAGAGCAAATAATTACAAATAGAGTTTAATCTAAATAACATTTTTATATAAAATGAAGTCATTTCTTAAATAATACTCACATTTATAATAAGTGATCACAACTTTATTATTTATTCACTCAATTGTTAAAAATAAATAAATTTGTTTAAAAAAAATTAAAATTTATTTACATAATATTTATATCAATTAATATAAAAAAAGATTAATTCAATTTAAACGGAAATACAATTGGATTTCGATTTTTTAGGAGCGGAACCACCGCTCGAATTATTTATTGAAGTATTGGTCTGAAGGGCTTCAGAGAATGCGGGCATTACTTTATGTACAATTTTCTTGAAATATCTTTCAAAAACTTTGTAGTCTTCCATAACTTCAGGAGTTATCTATTATTTAAAAAAAATAATTGAATTTTCATTTAAATTAAAATTTATTCTTACGTTTCTATTCTTATTTCTTGATAACAACCTTTTTATATCATCGATAAATGTGATTTCATTATCATATTCTTTGTTATCTAGTTTCTTTTTTATAGTAATTAAACTGTTATTTTGTTGAATATTTTCAGAAAATGGAGGTTTGAAGTCATTACTCTTTTTATGACATAAAAGATGTAACAAAACCTTTTCGCAGCTCTAAAACAAACAAATTTAGTATTAAATCAAATTTATAAAACTTAATGAACCCTTTGCTGTCTATCATTGAGACCAGATTTACGGGTCCGGGAAGAGACGGCCATCTCTTCTAATGATTTACATATCGTACAAATAAATGAAGTTCTAAACGATAATCAAATTAAAGTAAATATATTTTATATAAAATATACATATTGTTAGACATATTGTTAGACATATTGTTAGACATACTCAGGCATTTTCTTGAGTTCAGGGACGTGACACTCGCAATGAAAAGCTCGCGGACACTGTGAACAACAAATGAATTCTCCATATTCTTTAGTACAGACAACACAATCGGCCTCGTCATCAATAAACTCTTCATCTGTTGAGTCTTCTTCTCTTTCATCAATCATTTCATGCAAATTATCATTACTTTCAGTTTCATTAGTAATGGGTGTAATTATAGCGACCGGCGCTGACGTTCGACTGTTCGAAGTATTTTCTTGATTTTCTTCGTTATTAGTGTTTGTATTTCCATTTGCAATGTTTTGAGGCGAGGCTTCATTCGATAATTCAGAAAATAAAGAGGTCACTGACGGAGGATTAGAGTTGGGTACAATTATTTCTTCTGAACTATCGGTCGGAGTCGTTGTTTGAATCAAATTCTCACTTTCAGTCGAAGACTTATCTTTATTTGTTTCGGTTGACTTTTCAGTTGTTTCAATAATATTTGAAAGGGTAGGCATTGAGAGGGCAGTCGTTTGATTAGTTTGGTTTGAGTCAATAGAACTCTTTTGGACAGAAGTAACTGATGGTTGAACAGTACTCAAAACATTTGTTGTGCTCACTCTTTCCAGTGAAGATATATTAACAGATGTATTGATTCTGCTTTCACTGCTTTGACTCATTGAGTCTTTCGAAGTTCTTCGTTGTGGTTCGGAGGTTACCGGTTGTGGTGTTATCGGTGCCATCGGTTGTGTTATCGGTTGTGCCATCTGTTGTGTTACCGGTGCTATTGGTTGTGCCATCGGTTGTGTCATCGGTGCTATTGGTTGTGCCATCGGTTGTGTTACCGGTGCTATTGGTTGTGCCATCGGTTGTGTTACCGGTGCATCGGGAATATGTAATGTATAGCCTCGATCACAAGCGGGGGGCGATTGGCTCACAAGAGTAGTCAAATTAGTGGGATTAGTGTTAGCGCTCTGAGGGATACAAATATTAGATAACATTTGTGAGAAATTTTCGTCGTTAAGAATTTCATTTACCCTTTGAGTTAAAGGACTTATAGTAAGGTTGGGAGGAATGTCTTTTAGTAAATTCTGTTTTATTAATTGAATATCTCTTTGTTCCTGTTCCTTTGAACTTCTCCTCATTTGATGGGAACCATTTTGTGATTCATTTTGATTTGTATTCGTTTTTTGTCGATTCGAATAATTATTTGTTGATCGCGTCAAAGGAGTATTAAAGAGTGGACTCGATGTCGATGACTGTTGACTCGTTGCCGGATATATTACTGTTGGATGAGTTGTGCCCATCGATTGAACGTTAGTATTATTCAAAGTATTGACATAAAGCGGTGGATTTGTTGAAACATTTAAGATGTGTCCACTGTTTGGGATTCTGTATTCATTAAAATAATTTCAATTAGAAGTGAAGCCAATGTTTCTAAAAATAGTTTTTCTAAAAATCACTTTTTAGTCAACTTTTGAGTAACGGTTAATCTATAAATGAATAAAATTAGAGTAAACTACAAATATTTTTAATTTCCATTTAGTCTTATAATCTATTTTGCAAATCATTGACAATTTGACGATATTTAGCCATAATTTAAAGTAAATGATTTCTCACCGATAAGTTTGATAAGAGGGCGGATTCGTCATCTGAATTGAATTCAAAGAAACATTGGGGCCAACGGTGTTGTTATAAGATTGAGTAGTAGGAACTGTCAACGCAATCATAGATTGGTTTGGAAGAGACTGATTGGTATTAATCGGTCTGTAAACTGGAGTGCCATAACTTTGACCACTGAGAAGACCTGTTTGCGGTACAAAATTATTTTGCATTCTATGCATTGATTGCAAATGTGTGCTATTGATGGGTAAAGAATTGCTTAAAGTAGTCGTTGGGGCCTCAGAATAGAGTGAAGTTTGCGGTATTTGAGGCGAATAAGCATTCATAGGGCTGTACGTTGGGTACGATTGCATTTGATTCGAATAGTTATTACTTTGATGAGAACTATTGGAGAGCATAGCTGACAGTTCTTTGTGATTACCTTTGATTATTGATGATAAGGCGTTATTGGTTGTCATATTTTGAGGGGAAGTGTTCCTAACAATTTGTCTAACGGGTTGTCTCGTTTGTTGATTTTGTTGTATTGTATTATGAATTGAATTAACCATTGGATTAATCGATGGTCTAATCGATGTGTTATTGGGTTTAGTGATTCCTATTATAGATATTTCGTCGTCAATTGTAACTAAATTTCTATTAATAGTATTGACCGCATTGTTATAATTACTGTTAATTTTGGGATCATCTGAAGTCTCAATTTTAAAGCACATATTTATGACTCCATCAATCATTTTTCCGACATCGAACTCATTGCCCAATCCTTCGCCATTAGATAACGAGTCCTTTACTTTAATAGTAAATGGTTTGAGATGAGTGCACGGCTTATTCAATAGCCTTTGCAACTAATTTTAATACATTATATTTAGTTAATTAAATATTTGTTTAAAAAGAGGAATACCTGAGAATTGAGTAAATCTTGTGATTTCATGACACTCATGGGATCATTTAGTGTCAAAATAGTAGACATAAACTGTTCCATATATACAAACGAGGAATTTATTTGTCTCAACTGATTCTTCTTTTCATTAAATTCTTTTTCCTTTTGTTGACAAATAGTATTGATTTTATCCAAAAGTGTTTTTCCTAATTCAGACACCTTTTCCTCTAATTTTTTGACAATAGATTTAATCGTTTCGATACACTCTTTCTTCTGTTCAGTAATGTCGGCCTCAAATGTATCAAACTTTTGAAGAGTATTCTCTGAAAGACTTCTCTTCTCTTTAATTTTGTCGACATTTTCTTTAAAATCGTTGTAAATTTGATTTAATTTATTGACATCTTTTGTGTCCTCATAAACGTGTAAATTGTGTTCCTTTAGAATACATCGACAGCAGTACGGCTTCTGACAGTTCTTACAATAAACTGTTAATTCCTCCTAAAGAAAATGTGAGTCAATCTTCAAATATTATCAAATCTGAAGAATAACTTACATTATGGTCCGGACATATATTTGTCATGTTTTTAGAAACACTGATTTTTGTCTTTTCGTCGATTTGATGTCCTTTTAAGAACTTAATAGTGTTGTGAAGTTTGTGACAGTCCTCACAAATCCATTTACATTCGTTACAGTAAATAACTGCCGGATTCTGTTCTTCACACGACTGACAAATACTATTCTCATTGCATTCATTACGAGACCAATAAATTTGTTGAAAATAATTAGGAATACAATCGTGGGGTGAATATTCTTGCAAACAAACTTTGCATTTGAAATCTCCTTTTTCTGTTCAATTCAATCATTTATTAGTTTTAAAGTTTTCATTGAAATTCATTTTATTTTATGTCTAATATTTTTTTCAATTTCAAACAATTCTAACAAAATTTTTATTTAATTTAATGAATGATTAATAAGAAATACAAAAATTAGATTTAATTTAATTATATTCAAAACTAAATAATTCTTAAAAAAAATGAATCATTGAATGAATAAATGGTTAGTAATCTCTGATTACTTAATATAACAAAACTTAGTTATGGGTCACTTGTTTTCCGGTTTTCACTAATTTCTCTCTTTTTTTAATATTATTTTTAATAAATTCTTTTTAAATGATTTTAATTATAAAATATTTTGCGGACAAAACTATTAGTCTAATAGTAATACTATTAGATATCATTTACGACAAAACAAAAGAGAAGAAAATATAAATTAATTTCTAATTCTTTGAAGAAAATCATTAATAGTTAATAAAAGCACAAAATGGGAACAAATTGTCTCTAAATTAATAAATGTTTTAATAGTTATTTTAAGAAATGAATTATTCAAATGTTTGACGATATAAAATGTGTCACTTTTATAATGTCATTAAATTAATATTAATTAATATTTGAATTGAAATAAAGACAATTCAAAAATAATGTCATTAAATGAGTTAAACAACAAAATAGTAAACAAAAAGATAACTCTTAAAAGATCTTCATTTTTAAAAACTAGTCGAAGAGTTGACTCAAATTAATGTAAGTATTTGTTAAGAATATATAATTGTTTGAACGGAAAGCCATACCTGAGTTGTTTGTTGTGTTAATTGTTGTCAATTGATTTAAATTGTTATTAAAACATTGGATACACGAAGAATGACAACATGGAAGTAGTTGTGGACTTGAATTCTTGTCCATCTCTTTATCACAAACACTACACGAAGACAATTGTTTCCAAACGGTGTCCGAACTTTCGGCCATTTTTTAAATTAAGTAAAATTTCTTTAAATTATTTGAAAATTAATATTAAATTAAGAAAAAGTTACGTCATTTCAAATGTTTGGTTATAAAAGAGATTCAATGAGTGACTCAATCAATGATTTAATGAATAATTGGTCCCCAAAATAGTGGCAAAACGTTGTCAATGCGTTCAAATATTTGTAGGGATTGACTCAAATCCAGTGATTCACTATTTTTAGGGATTATCTGTAAACCTTTTTATAAAATAGTATTCAATTAATGATAACATTTGGTGAAACTCATCTCTGAATTAACCTTTCATTGAAATGAATTCATTCTATAGTAAGAGTAGTACGCAGTCTCTCAAACCAGTGAATAACCTTTTTTTCCTCCAATAAGTTGTTTATGGCTTACATTCAAATTTGATGAGATCTGCATTTGCGCTCTAATATAGGCTCTATAGAGTCACCACTAGAACCCCAAATTGAGATCCCATACCCATAAGACCCACATTGACTTAATGTTGGGCTTGGGTTTAGAATTTGTAAAATATACTTTCAAATGTGTTTGAAATGTGTTTGGGTCTGGAAAGAAGTCATATAAAACTAGAGTCAAACACAAATTTTCAGCTAAAGAAAATGTTTGGGTATTTTGGGTTTGGGTCGGATTGGGTTTGAGTCAAATACATTGGGTTCGGGTCAGACAATTTGGGTTTGAAAATTGTGCGTCTTCGGACTCTAGTCACAACTTTTCAAACCTTAAACCCTAAGGCAGAGATGCACAAACAGAAGATATATACTTCATGATACAGTCAAACCTCCAAAGAGTGAAAAGCTCGGGACCACTATATTGTTTCACTCAATGGAGGTTTTCACTAATCAGAGGTTTTAATCTTAAATTTTTACTTAAAATATTATTAAAAGATTTATTGATTAAATGCATTTATTTCAAATTTTTGTCAGTTATTTGCAGATAAATATCTTATATTTGAATATCTAATATTTTTGTGGTAAACCCTAATCAAAGTCTTCAATTAAATTCTTTTCCTCGATATTTGTGAGAAAATTATATTTTAATTTTTAAATTAATTGTTAAGGAAATTAAATAACACTAAAGTCTATATTTCATAAAGTTTTATAAACCTATTTTGTTAGATAAATTATTTATCATAAATACTTTAAAAATACTGTAAAAATTCAGTCATTTTCAAAACTACTGCCCTCTATAGTGAGCAATTTTTAAAGTATTTATCTAACAAAATAGGTTTAGAGTCCGTCCATTTCTAAACAGAAATTTGCACTAAAGTGACGTCACTATAACAACAAAAGCTGTCTATTATAACATCTAATGAATCACAAGCAGCTTCACTTCAAATAATTGACAGCATTTGTTGTTACAGTGACGTCACTTTACTGCACTTTTCTGTTTAGAAATTGACGGACTCTAACTTATAAACATATATTTTCGAATATAAACTTTTTACAGTATTTAAAAACCGAAAAAATATTTAAATGAGAGGTTCTAATTATACTATTGGAGTCTAAAATTTTGTATTAACTTCAGAGATGAGAGGCTTTCACTCATCAGAGATTTAGTTATAATTAGGGATAGGACTTTTTAAAACTAGCGCTTGAAAATACAAGCTAATAAAAAGTATACCCAGATAAAAT